>JASDQU010189182.1:0-14691 GCA_032191745.1 Picea mariana | reverse complement strand
TGCACTCCTTGCACTGGCTCAATGCCCACCTGGTAGAGCTTTACAGAACTCAAAGAGAGTTTCTGTCTGCAACTGTGTTCTTCTCCACATCCTTGCCTCCTGAGGTGTTCAGTGACCTCCAAGGTCTTCCCTGAATTGATTATTTCAGCTTCTATGCCCACTTGGCACGTCTTTGTCTGAATCCACAGAGTTCAGAAGTGCTTCTCTACACTAGTATTCAGAGTCTGTAGTACTCTGTCATGTCCTCCTGGCATGAAACCACAAAGAACCTCTCAAGCCTGAAAATCAAACAACTCCCTGCAAATGCAAACCTACAACATACATCTACAGCATAAACAGAACACACAAAAGACATTCACACAACACAGAATTTATGCAGGAAAAACTGCTCTGGATTATATTAATGGCAATGCCTATTTACAAGGGTGTTCTCAAGCTCAGACTTTAACAGAGTCTCAGCTCTTTCTCTTTTTCTCTCTCGACTTACCAAAATGAGATACAATCCAAGATATTTTACATGAGGGGGCTCTTAGAGCGCTTCCCTCCAACCTCACCTGCACTATTCAATTACATTGAATCGACTGTCTAATCCACAATCTGGATCTAGATCTCAGCCTTCAACATTTAATGCCTACCTACTTCTATGCCTATGCAAAGCACGGCCTCACGGCTCAACATCCTAAAACATTTAATTACATTCATTCAAATTCAATTTGAAAACAAGGGCTGCGCCTCTCTTCAGCATGTGATTTGAAGCCACTGACGTGGCTGGCTGGCTGGTTGACGTGGAGAGATGCTCCTGCATCACTTCTTCTCTGATAGGATCTGTGTATCGAGGGCCCTCATTTGTATATAAAGGTGCGATGACCCTAAGGCCATCTCTTTCAAATGTCATATGCCTCTTCTTTAGATCAAAATCAATAGAATTGTTGAAGGCCCAATCAATTCCTAATAATGCAGGATAAGGGTATCTATCATCAACAATTTCAATTACTTCAAAATATGCAAAGGTTCTAACTCCATCGATGTCCACATGGACAAGATCCAATCGTCCAAATGGGCTGACAGCTTGTTGATTAGCCATTCTAATCCTGATAGGGAAATAGATCAACTTCAGTTTTCCCATTAGTGCCTAGGTTTGCTTCGTCATGACATTGACCTCCGACCCTAAGTCGAGGACCACATAGTCTATATCATAATCTCCTATTTGAGCATTCAAGCGTAATTCTTTATTTGTCCTTCTTCTTTTCCCAATTTTTTTCACTGCCCTATTCAGTAAGGAGTCTGTCTTTCCTAGCTCATACTGCTTGATTAAATATTGTAATTCTTGTACAACGCTTTTATCTTAAATCAACTTAACACAAGTGCACAAACATTCCATGAGTTTGCTTACCTCTTTTCCTTATGTTGGCAACATAGATTGATCAAACACCTGAGGCATGCCATATTCTTTGATTTCTGTTTTTTTCTTTGATGAAGACCCTTGATCTCCTTTGAAATCTTTTATTTCCTCCTAAAATATATGTATTTCTTTCTTAGCATCGAACGGTGGGGTCTTCTCTATAGCTTTCCTAACTCTGTGGTCGTTTACAGTCTTTCCTTGGGATTCTCTGTCTTCTCCTATAGCAGCACCTCCTCGAGGGATAAAAATGACTCTAGGATCTGCTCTGCGAGGTTCAACATATATCAGTTTCACTTGCAGGTTTTGCTGAGGTCCTCGTCTTTCTTGAAGCTTAGCTAGAAGCAAAGGGAAATCCTTGATGACATGCTCGAAGGAATTGCAATAACTGCAGCTTGTGTAAGGGTTCTGGAAGTCCCTCGCTAAATGTCTTGTCTACGTGTAGTTGTAACAGATTATTTGTCCTCGGCCTCGACCCATACCTCCTCCTCCTCCTCGTCCTTTGTATCCATCGTGAGGATTGAAACTTCCTCTTCCTGGAGAATTATACTGTTCATTGTTTCCTTCTTGATGTACTTCTCCTTGGATCTTGTATATGTCTCTTGATCTTCCATGCATTAGGTAAAAAGAACTACAATTTCTATCATGGTGCCCTACAGACTTACAGAATGTGTAGTACAAGTTTGTGGGTGTCTGAACATACTTCTGCATATAATAGCACTCACCAGGGCGATATCGGTTTCTTCATACTTCGCACCAGGGCAGATTAACTTACTTCAAGGGGCTCAACGCTCATGAGGCCAAATATTCATGAAACAGGGGAAAATGTTCTTTATCATGACCTTTGAATATTCATCTTACACACCAAATATCTTCTCTTTTGTCCTTCCCCTTGTCCTTCTTCATATCCTTAGACTGCAGAGACAAACTAGTCAGTTGGCTCAAGATCTGGCTCATGCCTGAGCTAGATTCTCCCATAGGTGTCAATTCAATCTTCATGGCGATCTCCAAAGCTTCATCCTATGATGAAATCTTCTGCTGCATCAGGGGAAATCTGATGTGTGGTAAAAGAGTAGTGATGAACCATTATTTGTTATGCTCATCTGGGATCTTAAAACTCAATCGTCCTGTTAGGGTCTTAAATCTCTGATCAAACTCCCAAACAGGTTCGACTACCTTCTGTTTGATCTCCTTTATCTCAGTAATACACTGTGACTCTGACTTGGGTTTTTTAAACTCCGTAACCAGCGCATTCTTGATCTCATTTAGTGGGTTAGGCTACGCAAGTCCTTGGACAAGCTTCATGTACCAGCTCAACGCATGATCCCTCAACGTAGTGCTAAACTGGTTTCTTTTAATAGCTTCATCGGTAATATTTTTAATGTTCCATACGGCCTCGCACAGGAACCAGTGCTGATCAGGATCTTCAGATCCATCTCCTTGAAATATAGGGAGCCTCATCTCATCTTCCATAGAGTTTCCTAGGTTTCTTGTCTAAGTAGATGTTGAACTAGTAATAGTAGTCTGTAGACTCTGGTGATTTGGAATATTCTAATTACTTAGCATTTCTGAAATAACAGAAGGATTGATATTACTTACTTCAGTGGTCTACGCAGTTCTTGATGTTTTTGGCTTATTCTAGCAAAGTTCTTCAGCTTCCTCTTCCTCTGCTCTGGTGGGTTATGAATGTTCTTTGTATGTCGGATCTACCTCTTCTCCACTGTAGAAACCCTCGTCTCCATAGTTTTTCTTGAATAGGTTCTCAAGGTGAACCCCTCGAAATACTTTCCCACCGTGCGTATGTCCAGCTTTTGTTTCTCTATCGCTGTTTGAATTCTTGAACATTATCCTTTTCAGATCCAACCAATCTACTATATCTTCAAGACATTCTTTTCATGCAACAACATCTTGATTCTTAGCTTCGGAAATTGTAAAAATTTTCCTCTGGGTCCTTTGAAGAAGTATCTCTCGGCCTGGCTATATGATTTTGTTCTGTCAAAAACAAATTCGATGATATACCCTCCAATGGTAATATCGAACCAGTGATCTACAACCCTTGATACAACATTCTCAACTCTCTTAACCTTCTTAATCAACTCCGATGTCTATACCATAGGAGGTCTAGATCTGATCTCAAACTGGGTATCGGCTAACCTAGCTAACCACTTGTATATCTCTTG
Organism: Picea mariana; assembly: GCA_032191745.1. Taxonomy (NCBI): domain Eukaryota; kingdom Viridiplantae; phylum Streptophyta; class Pinopsida; order Pinales; family Pinaceae; genus Picea; species Picea mariana. The sequence continues at coordinate 11,112 of JASDQU010189182.1, read as the reverse complement.
ATGGATTCCTCCAAAGAATATCTCATGAATATCGGTGAAGATGTGTCTATACAACCAACCTTCAGTACTTAGATTAGGGTTCTTGTTTTGGGCTTCAACAAAGTCCCTCTCTTGATTCTCTATCCACTTCTGAGTCTCTGTCTTTGATGGGAACCACCTTGACATTCCCTTACACAGATTCTTGTCCCGGCAACGGAACCATTTGTTGGCACAGGGGTAGATCCGAGGTTCACTCCAAGAGCACACCAACAAGACCTAACTACCGTCCCTTTCAGCAGCACCTGCGAAGCAGATGCAGTCTCACCCGAAGTAGCTAAGAGGGGGGTTGTAGGACAGGAATGTCTACAACCAGGGTAATATCAAGTGGATCTATCACAACAACATTAAAACATTCATATATCACTTATCAGCTAGGTCTATCCTACGCATCTATAGATCTGATCTAACATAAGACTACAAATAACAATATAACAATGACAGATATCCAGACATCAATCACACATACGACACAAAATATACTTGGTTCACCCTCCCTCTGGGGCTACGTCCACAGAACTACGCTTATGATCTATTAAGGTAAAGCATACAGTTCTTATATGTGCTCTCATCTAGCGGATCTTCTTTCTTCTCTCTCTTTCTCTCCCCTTCTTGTGCACCTAGCTGCAGGACTTGACCTTTGCACACAGCTAAAGATCTCACAAAACAATCCTCTCCCTCCACAATAGATCTATAAAAACAATATCATACCAATACTTAATGACCAACCCCACCCAGGTCCTCTTGACCTTTATTTATACATTACAATCCCTCACTGACAGCCTTAGGTTGAGACCTAGGTGCCAAAACCCTAGATACCAAAATCCTAGGTGTCTAAAACCCTAGGTCAACTTGACCCACTTTTTCCGGGCTTCACCAGCCTGTCGTTCCTTCTTCATCGCGCGGTGCTCCAAAGCATCCAATTATGGCTTTCTCTGCTTGCTGAGTTGTCCACGATCCTTCTTCCTTACTAATCTGTCATCCCTGATCTCCTCGTCCAATGGATTTCTTTTCGACACTTCGCTCCATATTTCCTGCTCTTTTGCTCACTTCGACTCAGTGACAGTTACTGTGTCTCCCGCGAAGCTCTGTTTTTACCTTTCCTTCCTTGTTCTTCGCTTCCTTCCATAACCAAGGGACAACAATGAATTAAGGCTCGAGCTATAATTCTCCCTTTGGCTCTGCCAATATCATAGGAGAATCAATAACATGACTAGAATCTTGAATATACTTCTTTAATAAACATACATGGAACAAACTGTGAGATCTAATAGTAGGCGGTAGGGAAAGTCTATATTCCACTGGTTGCACTCTTTCCAGGACTTAAAATAGTCCAAAATAGCAGGATGCTAACGACTTCTATTAACAACAAAAAATTTTATAATTTATTGCTGCAAACAAATTCAATAATAAAAAGGTCATGGAAATATCTATATTTGGTTATAACCAGTACTGCAACTTTTGCAATTATTCTCTACTGTAACTATTTTTCATTCATTAACAAATAAGAATAAATCAATGAAACATATATGAGCTTGCTTCAAATATTGGGAAATAAATTGAGTAGAGAACTAGTTCCTCTCAACCATAGACACAAATGACCAAAGTTACTTGTTCTTGTCACCCTCGAGCCTCAATTATTATTCCATAGGGACTGAAATTGTATAACCTTCTATAGATTTTTCAGAGTTTGCTAACTAATAACTTTCTTTTGTATATCACTTCAAAGGGACTTATCTTTAAGGAGGTTTGATAACCATTATTATATGCAAACTCAACCAAATGAGGGCACTCTTCCCACTTTGTGGGAAATTTCATCACATACATCCGCAACATATCCTTTACAACTCGATTATTCCTTTTGGTTTGATCGTCAGTTTGAGTATGATATGCAATACCAAAGTTCAATTGAGTATCCAAACCACTAAACAAAACCTTCCATAAAATCGAGGTTAATTTTGTGTCCATGTCTAAAATTATAGTCTTGGGTATACCGTGCATTCTAAATATTTCCTTCATGAAAATTTTTGCAATTTTTGTATCTTTATGAGTTGATTTTACTAGAATAAAGTGTGCAAATTTAGAAAGTTTGTCTACTACTACCATAATAGAATAATTTTGTTTCTTGGTTTTAAGCAGTCCTATAATAAAATCCATGTTGATTACTTCCCATTTCCACTCAGAAATGGGTATTGGCTTAAATAATCCAACTAGGTGATGATGCTCAACTTTAACATGTTGTCACTCAATGCACCTAGAAAGATATTCAACCACTTCAATTTTTATTCCAAGCCAAAAATATTCTTTTTTCAAAGTTGTTATAGTCTTTTGGTAACCTGGGTTATCTAAATAAGGTTTCTTATGTACTTCATCCAATATTAATTTTTTCAATTTTGTGTTGTTTGGAACATAAATTCTATCTTTATATTGCACTAAACCATCCTCATTACATCTTAATTTCGATTATTCTTCATTTGATTCATTATTATATACTTTTTCCTATAAATTCTTATAAATTACATCATTTTTGGCTATTGATTTTATTCTATATTTTAATGAGTTTGCCTGTTACTGTTGAAAATTGCATTTTGTTTTAAGTTGAGTGCATCTAGTATTTTATTTTCTTTTCCTTTAATATGTTTTATCTCAAAATCATAATCACTTAGTAAAGCTAAGCATATTTATTGTCTTGCATTCAAGTTTTGTTGATTGAAAAAATATTTAAGGCTGATATTATCCATTTCCAATAAAATCTCCTACCCAACAAGTAATGCCGCCACATTTTTAAAGCATGCACATTAGCGGTTAATTCCAAATCATGCATTGCATAATTATTTTCATGATATTTCAGTTTCCATGATTCATAAGCAATCACATGATAATCTTATAACAATACTTCTCCTAACTCTTTTTTTGAGGCATCAATATAGACCATAAAATCTTTATGTGGACCTGTTATCTTCAAGATAGGTGCCATTGTTACGAGGAAAATCTCTCTATGGCTAGGGGTAAACCACAATAGACAGACTGCATAAATCAACTCTATTCTCAAGTATTCTATATAAACAAATATTCTAGCAAGACAAGATAAAAGGCCTACCTCGTCTAGACGTTCGATGAAGTCCATCGTTGAGCACTTGACCCAAAGAAATATACCTGCAACTAGTCCTCAACAACCAAGCAACGCAAGCATATGGTGATTATATATGTTGTTAGCACATTCAATAGCATAATCCATTAATTTTCATAACAAATACACCCATGGAATAATAATTCAAATATTTGCAAGATATCAATTGGACAAGAAAAGAGTATTTCTATTAAGATATAATCAACAGAAGTGAATAAGTTACAGACTTCCATGTCGGCATGGTTAGGAACTGAGAAAATAAGTTCCTTCCAGTTGGGCCTCCACCAATTCAATCCTCCACCAAAGGAAAGCTCATGTAAGAGAGACAATGGAGTTATCAATCAGTAAGGGAAGTGCTTGGGGGCTAAACATTGTGTTCATAATTAAAGGATAAAGGGATGAAGACTCAATGTGAAGTGAATAATTCCTCTAGAGTAACTTTTCTGTCAAAGTTGAATTCTTTCTCCTCTTTTCCATAGCTTGGAATTGGCCCATTTATAGCCTTCAAGTGGAACTGAAGGGATGAGTCTGAACGTTTCCACTATATGGAAGGCCAAGGATCAATGATCTCTTGTCATGACATGGAAACCTGACATTATTTTTCATTTTTGGGCACATTTACTGATGTACACAGGTTGTAGTGGTGCAACCTACGTATACGCATGTTGTATAGTAGGCAAGGTGCGTATATGTGGAAAAATTGTATTTTTTAGCTCTGGGATTTGCAAAAACGGATAACAAGTCTGCATAGGGAAATGGAGAAAGGCATTATGTGCAAGATTGCATGGGGTGAGGAAAATCTTGGTATAAAATCCATGGTTAATAAATGTTTCAATTTTTCAAAACTCCCTTGATATTTTCCTGTCTACTTAAATATGATTCCTTTATTTTGCAATGAATTTCTTGGATAAGCAAGTTTGGAAAACCATTCTATGAAACTACAGTAATAACCTATGATTCCCATGAAAGATCGGACATCCAAGACATCCTTTGGCACTAGCCAATCTAGGATGGCCTTAACCTTTTCTGGGTCAACTGAGATTCCTTCTCCATAAATTACATGTGCCAAATAGTGTACCTTTTCCTAATAAAATTCAAACTTACTAAACTCTGCATACATTTGGTTCTCTTTAAGTGTCTACAAGGCTATCCTTAAATGTTCTTCATGTTGCTCTTTAGTTTTTGAATAAATGACTATATAATCTATGAACACAATTATGAAATTTTCTAGATACTTCTCAACACACTGTTCATCAAACACATAAATGTAGTAGGTGCATTTGTTAAACCAAAAGGTACCACTACAAACCCATAGTGTACATATCTATTTCAAAACGTTGTCTTACTAATGTCATCCTATTTAATTCAAATATGATGATATCCTGACTGCAAATATATCTTAGAGAAAATATTATCTCCTCTGAATTGATCAAACAAGTCATCAATGTAGGAAAAAGGATATTTGTTTTTAACAATAATCTTGTTAAGATGTCTATAGTCAATACATAATAAGAAATTTCCATCTTTCGTTTTGACAAGAAACATTGGTAGTCCCCACAAAGACACTGATTTTGATATATTGCTTATCTAACAACGCATGAAGTTGCATTTTAAGTTCTTTCAATTATGGAGTACTCATTCGATAAGGTTCCTTAGACACCGTTGTAGATCCATGCACTAAGTATATGGTGAAATCTATGTCTCATTTAGGAGGTAATTCCTTAGACACCGTTGTAGATCCAGGCACTAAGTCTATGGTGAAATCTATGTCTCATTTAGGAGGTAATCCTATAATTTCTTCTGGGAACACATCCTAGAGCTCTTTTAGTATTGCAATCCTCAGTTAAGAAATTTCCATTCGTCCCTTCAATACTTTCATATATGTGAAAATCATAAATCTCACAACCTTTCCTTGCATTCCTTTTTAATTGTAAAGATGATATTTTCCTTACCGACACTACCCACAGTACTCCTTTTATTGTTCTTTTTTTTTCCAAAATCATCGATACAATTAAAAGTGTTTTCATGACAGTTTACAAGAGTTAAACGCTTCTCCAGCCAATCCATGCCTATGAGAAAATAATAAAATCCTAATGGTAAAATATTTATATCTAATCTAGTATCCATTCCATCCATATTCACTGTACATTCTTTTACCATTTTAACAACTTTCATTTTTTTTCTCGTAGCTAACTGAACTAGCCAAGAGTTTTTATGTTTGACTTTTTTCCATTTTACAGTTTTCTACCATTGTAGGTGAAATATAACTCAAAATTGCACCAAGGTCTATTAAAGTAGATACATGTTTTTGATTTAACATACCTTCTATATTCACCATGGAATATTGATGGTCAACTTGTTGATTTTCCAGGGCAACATTGATTTACTTCGAACAATATCGTTTACTATTGTCGCTTCTTGAATATTATGTACTGCATGATTCTTGTTTTTATTTAAATGGAAATTTTTGTACAAGTGAGGTTCATTGCAACCCTATGACCAAAGAGGTTCCCTAAATACCTCACTAACTGTCTTATTCAAAAACTTTGTAGGTTTATAGTTGTTTTTAATTGATACACTTTGTTTTCCGAAAAATATATTTCTTCTAACTAGTGCACAGTGTGATGGTTGTCCAAGATGTTTAAAATTTTTCTTCTCAAAATTAAATTTATTCTTATGCTTATGTTTCCAATATTTTTCATTTTTAGTTCTATGTTTCAATTGCGTAAAGCATAGTTTAGCATGCCCTATTAATTCACCCACTATATTTGGATTGAGAAATTCAGTTTTGTGTTTATATGCTTGAGGCAAACAACTCATGAAATTTTCAATTTTTTCCTTCTTCTCATGGATATAAGGTTTATATTGTTGGATAGCTGGTTTTCATTGATGTCAACCCTCACAACATTCAAGATACCCCATAGTTTTGGTCGAAATTGATAGTGAGTTAGTTTCCATTGATGTCAACAAGAGTGGTTGATTTCAACAGATGTGATGGGTGCATTTGATGAAGTCTACAAGAAGCCCCATAGGTGTGGGTATGGAACCCAAAGTTGGTTAAGGAATATATAAATTAAGGACATTATAAATGCAAGCAACACATTCATATATGGATATTCCTCATCATTCTATTTCCAATGATATGTGGCACTCCACGTGGTTCCTCATGGTTGAGGAGTTATGGTCTTCTGAAGTTGGAATCACCAAAGAATGGTTAATAAGCCCCTAGTTGGTTACAAGTGAATTAATTAAAGGATAAAGTTGTTACAACAAGAAAGTACAGGCCGGTCCTAAAGTGAAGAAAAGGTGTTGGTTGAAAAAGTATAAATACACATCATGAGACAATCATTAGAAACACACACATTCATTGAATATCTATCTTGTGATAATATCTTGGTATAATATTTTCGTCTATTGGAAAATATGAGGCCAATTTTAAGGAAAAAGAGAAAGTGAAAAGGAAGAGAGAAAGTTTTGGAGCTACAAAGAGTTAGGGTTTTTATGTAACCCTAACTAAGAAGGCCATCACAGATCAGCTTGAAGGTGTCCCATGAGGACCCCGCGGGTTGCATAGTGCTCGTCACACAAGGCCCCACGTGACAGGAAGTCTTTGTGCCATGAGGACAAGGAAGAAGTGAAGAAATAATGTTTGTGTCAGGTTGTAGCCTCCTTCCAGTTGGTGCCAAAGAAAACAAGGATTTGGAGCTTCCTTAAACTTGGAGCCTCCTTCTGGTTAGAGAGAGATAATTTAGGGAGTTGTATCTTCCTTCAGGTTGGAGCCTGTAAATAGGGGGTTGTATCCTCCTTTTGGTTGGAGCCAGAGAATTTAGGGAGTTGTAGATTCCTTCAGGTTGGACCCTATAAATAGAGGGTTTTATCCTCCTAGTTGCAACTGGAGAATTTGAAAGTTGGTGTTTCCAATGAATGTATTATTAACAATATATAAGAAAACATCCTGTTTTTTTCTTCCATTTGGGGTTCCATGTAAATTATGGTGTACTATGTATTTGATGTGATGTTTCTTATGTTTATATGCTCATTTTATATTGAATGAAATAATATATGATACAATGATGATATATTGTTGATAAAGTTGAAGATTATATATTGTGGTTAAAAAGTGGTAAAAGTGCTCATACTTATTCACCCCCCCTTATCAGTATTCCAACAATTGATATCAAAGTGGGTTCCTTCATGAAACAATTTAACCACTGGAAGGTGAATCATGGATAGTGCATACACAGATAATGGAATACCATGGTTTGATGTTCAGATTGGTCAAAACTATGAGGTGTGTAACATTAGGATGAAATCATTTCTAGGAGCACATGGATTTGGAATTTGGAAATCAGTTGTGACAAGATACATTGCTGCAAAGAAACAAAAGACTTCAGCCAAGAAGGAATTGAAAATAAATAACAAAATAGAAATCAATTTTATCTTTGAAGGATTACGTGATTTCGTAAAATACAAAGTGGGAAAATGTTCATCAGCTAAATAAATATGGGTTAAGCTACATAATATCTATTTTTTATAAGTCTCCTATCACAAAGAGAAATAATTCTAAAGAAGATACAAGAAAAAAACAAGAATAAAAATTCTCATCGTGTTAGAAAAATTCAAAAGAAGAAGATTGTGAAGAAGGCATAGTAGATCTTGAAGTAGAATTAATTAGTGTGTTAGATGAACTAAAGAAATAAAGAGAATAAAAAAAATCATTTGAGAAAGAATTGATCAAGCCAAAGGACTAAGTCCAAGTAGAAGAAGCTAGAAGTATTGAAGAAACATACAAAAATCAGTCAAGGAAAAATAATGCTTGGAGAAGAAATTAGTCAAGGACAATACAAAACTCAGTTAAGGAGAAATAAATCAATCAAGGAGAAAAAATACTTGAAGAAGAAATCATCTCCTTAAAAATCAACTTGAGGAAGGAAAAAGAACAAAAGAAGTAATGAATATTTAGATGATGAAGAAAGAAGAAGAGGTTGAGAAGATTGAATAAGAAGTTATCACATTGAGAGTTAAAATAATCAAGCTAAGCATGAACATTGAAGAGAGAGAAACATTCACATCATCAGTAAAGAAATTTGAAGAGAAGCACCTCAGGTTGCCAGAAAGGAAGAATGAAGAAAATAGTTATGCAGAAGTAATCAAAGGAAGGAATCATGGTTAGCAAGAATCAAAGAAGAATGGGTATAATAGAAACACATTTTCAACAAGACCTTCCACATTCAAGAAATAAAGAAGCATCAATCATGAAGAAGGAATCAATAGAAGAGAAGATTGTGATCAACTGAGGCATGCATTTAGGACTACACCACAAAGAAGATCATTCACTCCTAGGTATGAAAATTTGTTTTATGGTCATTATTTTGTTTGTACTAAATTTGGAAATAAGGTTGTAGATTGCAGATCATATGGTGTTGGATTACTGAGAGGGGGGGTGCATCAGTAATAGCGCAATTATAATCATTTTTCACCAAATAATCCAAGTGTTATATCAATCTAGAATTATTATCCAATAATGAGAAATACAAAATTAACAATCACACACATACATAGTACACCAGTGTTTTACGTGGAAACCCAAAGTGAAAGAAAACCACAGAATTTTTTTTCTTATATGTCTATAAGAATTACATTCATTGGAAGCACCAACTTCCTTTGTTTTCCAGCCGCAACTGGAAGGAGGCTCCAACCCCATAGTTTCTAAGGCTACAACCTGAGGGAATCTCCAACTCCACAACTCTCTGGCTACAACCAAAAGGAGGCTACAAACCCCTATGTTCTCCGGCTACAACCAGAAGGTGGCTACAACCACCTATCCTTTCCCTATCCAACCGCCCTGAAGTATAAGTAGAATGATGGAACCACTGACAACCCGTCACTCTGAGCTATATTGTTGTAGAATTGTATCAACCTGTTCCACTAACCTGTATCCAATATATACAACTTCCTTGTAATCAATCTGTACTTGAACTGAACGTGTATCTACAAAAATACAATACGTACGTGACCTGTAGCGTTGCAGCCCATGTATGTACGCGCCCTATCTATTATGCATCCTGCATATGTAAGTTCCCTAACTGTTATGCAACCTCTGTATGCCTTCTGAAAACTAGGGTTTCCTTTGTCATGAAAACTTTTGACCCTCTGTTGCTTCTTTCACATAGATTTGTAACCTGTCACTATATCCATACTGTAACTGTACCCTGTGCATGCATCCTCATACATAACCTTTAGTCAAGGAAAAAATGTCTCTCTCTAGTCATGTTCCACATAGGTGTGTGTAATCATGAACAAGTATAATATCCCTCACATGATCTTATTCATCAAACCCTTTCTGATATTCAGCCTCTCAATACATCAACTGCTACACAAATACAATCTCTCAACCATGTATCATAAAAACCCTTAGCCATATGCCAAGAAATACAAGATGTGCCTCACAAGAAGTATCAATGATGAACATACCAACACTGTATTTCTATATATCTGACTTATATAGAAGATCCCATGTAGCCACTAGTCTCTCTAGGGAGAATCCTCAAATATCCATTGCCATTCCTCATGCATACATCAAAATCCAACTATTCATAGAAATAAGACATACCTTTTCAACCAATGGATGGATCTGATGTATCTGATCACTTTAGACCTTCCTAGGAGCTTGATCTCATAATCTAGAACCTCTGCATATTCATCTTCTCAAGTTTACATGGCTTTATTAACATGTACTCACCCTATACACAACCAGCCCGCATATGTACACACCCTATACATAGACATCCCACGTACATGTATGCAACCTATACACAACCAGCCTGCATATTTATGCACCCTATTCACAGACGACCCGTTTACATGTGCTCACCCTATACACAAATATCCTGTGTATGCCTCATAAAATAGGGTTTTTTTATTCACTGCAATTCCGAGAATTTCGCCGTCAACCCTTTGTTCTACCTTAGACGTTCACCATTTCAAATGTATCCACAAGTATTTACCATAATATTTACACAATAAAATAGATATACAATATGCACAAGTGTGTCCTTAATGAGTGAGCTTTGACTCTTATTTATATCTTCATGTAGCCTTACACTTTCCTTATTTTAGGGTTTCTCCATTTAAAATAATTTCTTTTGCAAGACACTTTGACTCTTGGGGGCTTCTATAAGACTCATGAGGGTTCTCCAACTTTATATGGTCATAAATATCTAACCGTGAGGAGTTATTTGATGTTCCAAATACCACTGGAAATGGAATGACAAGAACTATGTATCTAGGATAGTTTCACTGACAAATTCATTGTCCTTCATCTCATTATTCCACAATTAAGCATGGGTTCTCTAACCATACTTCTAGGATAACTCAATCCATAAAGCATCTTCCCGTGAGGGCTTTCGCCATAAGGGGACCACTTTGGACCTCATCCATCTATAATTCTTATCAACCATGACAAGACAATAATGAGTCATATTTAAATCAAACAAAATTGGGCCCATTACCCAAACCTTTGTGCTACTAGGATTTCTTCAAGGGTTGACATCAATGACAACCAACCTTAATAAAAAAATCTCCCCATTTCACATTGATGGAAACACTCTGATGCAATACTAAAATCATATCACTCATGCTCCCCCTGGAACCATGCCTTTGTCCTCTACATTTGATAAATCATGTCCCCCTAGAACCATGCCTCTGTTCTCTGCATCTGATAAATCTCTCCCCCTTTGTCATCAATGGAAAAGGTATCTTCTCATCCGGGGTTTCTCCCCCTAACTGAACTGTCCTCTTATGGTGCTTCCTCATGTACATCTAAGACATATAAGATAAGCATTCAAAAAGAATTCATTTTGGAGTATAAATAACTCCAAGTCTCTAGCGAATATATTCAAAGGCTTCCCGTGGAAATGGTTTTGTAAAGATGTTTTCCACTTGTT
>JASDQU010189180.1:4686-20287 GCA_032191745.1 Picea mariana | reverse complement strand
AACACTAAGAGATCTATCATCACCAACAAATATTTTCTTGGTGTTACATTCATTTAGAGTAGAAAATATGGCTTTATCCTTAGCCATGTGATAATATGCTCCTGAATCAATAAGACACTCAATAGAAGAAGTAGAATTTGTGTTGAAGGAGAAGCCAGAAGTGGAAAGTGCATGTCCATGAGAAGAAGAATAAGAAGTCGAATCAATACTGATGTTGTGCGTCTTCATTGCTACTTCTAAAGCTGCCATCTTCTTGAAACATTTGGACTCATCATGACCATCTTTATCACGAAAGTTACAATGTTTGTCAGTATTCTTATTTTTATATTTTTCTCCTTTGCCACCATTAGGAGCCGAAGCTGTCTGAGTGGGTTTGGGACCCTTATATTGCTTGTTGTTGTAGCAAAGATGTTTCTTCTTGGGATACTTGGGTTCATCTTTCTTCTGGGAAACTAAGGCTTTGTTATAGGTACCTGCAGTGCTGATCACTCCAAGTTGTATAATATTATCTTCATCTCTAATCAAAGAAGCACAAGAGGACTCAAGAGTGGTTTTTTCATAAGCTTTCCCTAGAGCCTCTCTCATGGCATAAAAGGTATATACAAACACAAAATATGCACCTACCTAGCTTAGAAAGAATAAGATAGATGCAACGCTCTTCCTCCATTTTTATATTACATTCTTCACATAAAATTCTGAGTGTTTTAAACTTAGATAGATAGTCTCCAAGGAAATAAAAATCACTTGGACTCAAATTCAGTATTTGATTTTCTAAATTTTGTCTTCGAATAATATTGAGTTTACCAAACACAGATTCAATCTTGTCCCAAGCTTCTTCGTGGTCATCAATTTCTTGAAGGTGGTACCTTATATCAGGAGAGATGGACATTCCGATTAGTCCTCGGGCTTCATCATTCCTATTATCCCATTTGGATTTCTTATCATCATTAGTGGGTGATTTTTCCTTTCCCAAGGTAATCTGGTACAAGCCTTTACTTCTTAATAAATCTTCCATATGAGATTTCCATTGGAAGTAGTTGTTGTTGGTAAGAAAGAAATTACTTGTAGAATCCATATTAAATATGAAGATAATGTGGATTTAAAAACTAGAATTGATGATTTGGATGGAAAGATATCGAAAAGTTATGCATTTTTAAAAAAAAACGGCACTGAAAATAGACTTCCGATGTGAGAGTTATGCCCTTTTTAAAAAAGGCATAAACGATAGCCAACTTACCACGTGATAGTGTAAGTTTCTCTATGAAGTGACCTACTTTTATAAAGAGAAGTGGAGATCACTTTTATAATGAAGTTACTTATAACAGAAAAGATGCATGCAAAATAAACAACAATAAAATAAAATATCAAAGCTACTTACAGTGATTCACTTTTATACTTGAAGTGAAATACACTTTACAATTTTAGCATGAACTTTTTCAAAAAAGTAACAAAAGAGAGACTTGAACTCAATAACTCTTACTTAATAAGAAAATTTTTAACCAAATGGTCTAGCAAAACATATTGTAATGTTCAGAAGGAGGATTATTGTTATTGTTGTTGAAGATGGGCTTGGAGAGCGTGCTGAAAAAAAACTCTTTTCACACAGGAAAAAACATTTCGCTTTTCGATGACAACAAGGGTTAGATCTCGGTTAGCTTACCTAGAAGATGTACCTTTTCCTATATATTTATGATTTGCAGAGATCGCATAGGGCATGGGGAAAAGAGAACATACAGATCTAAAAGAGTAGCAACCTGGAAAAAAATACAAAACCGAAATAAAACCAAAATACTTCTCTTCAAAAAAATTTGAAAATGCGTATTCAAACTTTATACCTCTGGATCTGACTATAATGGTTGTATCTTGGGCAAACAAAAACCTTTTCGAGTGAAATGAAAAGTGTTCCTGAATGAAATGAGTGGTTTGGACATAATGGAACAGTCCTCTCAGCCTAGAAATGTATGGAAATGATAGAAAATGGAGATGGGGCAACTTGGCTTCACGATCTTGATCTACAATAGGAGCAGGTCTTCAAACAAGCTCTGATACCATGTTCGAAAACACAGGTATTCCAACAGAGGATGAACACCTTCAGTAACCACTCACATAACCAGATCAAATATCAACACACCAATGTTTTCATGTGGTAAAACCCCTATGAGCAAAAATCCATGGCCCCAACCAACGCGGCCACTTGGAGCACTTTATTAATGCAAAAGAAAAAGATTACAGAGAGATTTTACAATAGAGTTTCTCACAATCGATCATCGGAAAATGACCCTCCATTCTCTTTAAATAGAGATCATGGACCAATCAGGTGCTAAGCCATGGATCAATGTCTGTTAAGATCGAGGAGAGTATGAACCATCATATCACTCTATGTCGGGAACATATCGTGACCGTTAGATTTCCTAACTACAAATGCATGCTAAAGAAACACACTAAGAAAAACACTTTTACCTAATGACATATTATACCAAGTAGATCTTAACTAACTTCTAAGAGTCTAAATATCATAATAGGTAGGAGACGATAAGAATAAAAATGGAAAGTGATTTCTAGAAATAGTTAGAGAGACTAAGATCACAGGGATGAAGGAAAGGAAGATCAATAAAAAGAAAACTAAGTTGGAAAAGATACAAGAAGCTATAGAGAATAGATGGAATACCACGGAAGAGGTAGGTCCGTAGGATTCAAACCTCGCCGGAACAACAGAACCGCACAAAATGGGACTTCACCCTAGTGAAGCTATATGACCGTTGGAGGTGCCCCGACCATTAGAATGACGCTCCAAAATAGCTAGAAATCATTTATGGGCTGATGGGACACATTTGGAATGTTGAGACTGTGCCATAATGGACAGATTCACATTGATGGAAGCATCCCTACCCATTGGAAGAATCTGTTACAGTGCCCTGCTTATTTAACTTGTTGGTCGTTGCGTCGGAACCACTTTTTGCCACTCATTATTAACTAAGCTAACAAAGAGTTGTCTAAGTATCAAGCTGTGTTATTTGAAGCTAGACCTCACTGTCTGATTATCTACCCTGCATGTCTATTCACCTACCTCGACCCATTTGTTTAAAAGTTTGAATGTCAAGCGAACCGAGTGCATTAGAGAAGTCTATCGAGGAAATCCTTATGAAGCTAATGGTCGCGGTTAAGGAAGCAATGAGTAAATCATGTCACTCTATTCCAGGATTGGCATAGGAGGAACAAGAGTTGGTTGAGGCTCAAGTGGTGAAGCTCACTTAGACCATCCAACAACTTCAAGCGAGGATAACAAAGTTGGAGGTCCAAGCCATGTCGAGCACTCTTTAGGAGCTGCACGACCAGAGGGAGGAAGATGCTAAGAATGCACTTGTAAGAATCAGAACCCTCACCTCAGAATGAAAACAACTAAGTGATATAAGAGTGTAGACATATGAATGCCTTGTAGAATATCTAGAGCTAAGGAAACTGGAAGCACATCTACAGGAGGTGCAACAATAGGCATTGTCAGTACAGGCATAGTTGAATCTACTCACTGTTGTAGAAAGAATGAAGAGATCTCAGGAGTAGCGCAAAGTGCAACAACAGATCACGGCCCTCTAGGGTAGGGTAATGGAAGTCACGTAGAAGCTACAACCTATGAAATATGAAGCCTGTAAGGTGTTCGAAGAAATTGAGGGACATGGTTCATAGTTGGACCAAGTGGTTGCATCAGTGGAACAACGCCTGGAAGGGCTTGTTACAGAGCAGATGATTCAGGAGTTTGTTGAGCAGGAGACTCATGTGAAGAAGCAATTCAAGGGAGCTGGAGTTAAGCTCGAGGCCTTCAAAGAAACATTGACTAGACCTGAGTGACTTGGGATGAGTCATAGGTGAATGTTGGGGGCCTGTTGACCCTTGACCAAGTTTTGAGGAAACTTGGGTTAGGTTTGGACCACATTTTGACTTCGACACTCTGGTCGAAGAAGGAGGGCCTAGGTTGAGCTGAGATCGCAAATTTCACTTGTTTTTACGGGCTTTGTGGACCCAACAAGGGGTTCTTTAGGGTTTTTCTAATGGGTTTTGGGATGTCAGCCCATGGGTTCTCCCATGTTTAGGCATTTTTGTAAGGAATTTTAAAAGTATAAATAAGTAAGAATGTATGGTAGAAGAAGCTAAGTTATGTAAGAGAGAAGTGGCTAATTGCAAGTAGTTCTGAGTTGCTTTGTGCAACATAATGTGTATGTAAGGCTCTATGCGTGATAAAGAAGTTGGATTTTTTCCTTGAACTAGGTTAGGAAGGATGATCTAGTGCTCAGTGCGCAGATCTCAAGTCCTCTGTGAAGCTTGACTCTATGGCTTAGTGCACATGAGCAACTAAATGTAAGAGATTGACAAATAATAAAGAAGTTGAAGCAATTGGTGGACGTATCCCCACACTGGGGTGAACCACATATATCTTGTGTAGTTGGTTTTCTTTGTGCTATGTCACTTGTGCTATGAATCTTCTCAGTGCTTTGATTGTTATGTGTGATAGATAGATCAATTGTTGCTAAGTGATTTACTTATGTTAAGAATGATTTGATGATAGATCTAACTTATGATGCTAAGTGCTATGTGTATATTGTCAATTGTTACTATGTCGATCTATCTTTGGGTATTTTCTGCGATGTTAATGAACTAATGCATATCTTCTTCTAAGTGTTGTTAGAATACTCTACGAGGTGTTGTTATCACAGATCCTTATCTCAGCTTGGTTACAAACACCTGTGTCCTATAACCCCCCTACTTCTACCTCATGTGAGACTTCAACTGCTTCACAGGTGTTGCCAAAAGGGATGATAGCTAGTGTTTTTTTGGTGTGCTATTGAGCGTTGAACCCTGGGTCTGCCCCTATGCCAACATAGAGCATTATAGTAATGCATAAAAGTAGCTTGGTTCTGAGAGTGAATAAGTTCGGGAATTTGGTTATATAACTTGGTGAAACATAAGTTGAAAGACTTGATAGTCTCATCATATTTATACACAATGTCGTTGGGAGGAAGATCAAAGAAATATGTTGTTGCTTTTCCTTCTAGGGAATTAACAAATAAGCACATACAAGTTTCATTGTCATTGGCTCCTATGTTGTGACAGACATTAGAAAATGCCACAAAATATTCATTCGTAGTGACCGTGTTATTTCCTGAAAACCTAGGGATGTTCTCTTTGAATTTTGGAAGTGGATGAGTAGCAGGTGCTAGGTTTAGAGGAGAGCAAACATGCCATGGAGTAGTAGTAGCATCTTCTTCGAATTGAAAGAGACAATACTTATTTATAACCTTAGAGGGATTGGTGGTAGATTGGACATGGACTTGATGGCTATACAAGCTACCAATCATTGACGAGGTTGAAGGTTTACATGAATAAGCACCTCCAGTGCCACCAGAGCCACCGCTAGATGGCATCTTGTGAATGATAGGTAAGGGAGAGAAATATGAACTGGCTGAATCAAACAAGGTTCTCCTTAGAGTAGCTTGTTGGTTTGTCAAAACAACGTTTCTTATTCCTATTTCAGCAATAGGGTTGATCTCAAGTGATAAACCTCTTCTTCTCCTAGAGATCCGAGGGTTTAAGGACAATAAAAGAAGATCAAAACTTTAGGAAAAATAAATCTATGGCTGATTCCTAGGATGTCTTTACCTAGCTTCCCAATGTTCTCGGACACTTGTGTCTTTCTCAATCACTTCCCACGAGCGTTCAAGATCAGCCTGGGTGTTAGTGTTTTTTAAGATGGTATTGAATGAGGTTAAAGAAATGTTGGTCTGGTCTTTAAGACCAGGCTCAATATTGGGTTTCCTTGTAACAGGTACTGTCATGAAGGAAAGAAAATAGTCAAAGAATCGAAAGAAGAAATATAAATTTTTCAATGATAATCAAGCATACAATCAACCAGAGAGATATGGAATATCTCCCCAGTGGAGTCACCAAATAAATGTTGAGAAAACAATATGAGTTATCTTACTCAAGCATTTTCGAATCCTTCCTAGCTAAGACAAGATAGTCTAGAATATCACCCTATGTTTTATAGCCTCAAAACGTATTTCCCAATCCACAAGTATTAATTACAGGGGCTTATGTTGTTTTTTAAATGAAAATATTGTTGCAAAATACGAAATTCTTATATAATTTTCTAAAAATATACAGATTATAGAAAGTAAATGTAGAGATCAAAAGAAAAAGTAACCAAGTCATAGATACACACATATGAGATAAAATATCAATCACTTTATTTCGTTCCAAGAAATCAAAGTATCTTTCTCTTACAAAATCCCCATGAGGGCATGGACCAAAGTCTAATTTAGATATCCCCGATGAAAACCATATGAAAGGACTCTGACAAGAATTAAAAACTAAACTTTAAAATTTGGATCAGCTTGCCACAAACTGCTACCAATTTGACTCTTTGAAACAAGCATCTCAATGATATGGTTCAACTTCAAACCTTGTTGTCTACAATAGG
The DNA here is from genome assembly GCA_032191745.1 of Picea mariana. Lineage (NCBI taxonomy): Eukaryota > Viridiplantae > Streptophyta > Pinopsida > Pinales > Pinaceae > Picea > Picea mariana. The sequence continues at coordinate 13,815 of JASDQU010189180.1, read as the reverse complement.
ACCCTTAGTATTGCTTTCTCCTTCTATTATCCTCCTTGTTCTTCCTTCTCATTTGGATTTTATGCATTCCAAATCAGTTGAAGTAGTTCAACTAATTCCTTTAGTTAAGTTAATTAAACTTAACTAATTTTACTTTAGGGGAAGTAAAAATAATAATAGGTGGGACCCCTTGTGACTCCCTTCTTTTATTCTTTACAAAAAATAAACACAATTAGGTAATCATTTAAACACGTGCCTTCTTGTAGCTCCCATAAATATTTCCAAAATTTGAATATTAAATATCAGAAATAATTCAAATCATATCCAAAATAGGTAATAACCACAGTATCCCAAAAAAATAGCTTGTTGTCCAAAAATTTCTACAGATCATTGTCTTCAACAACTCAACCATAAACACATAAATTAAAATCCATATTTGCCACTTTGAGAGGAAATCATTCTTTTGTCATTGTTGTCCCCTTTGGATTTCCCAGAATTAGCCTTAGGTTGATTCGAACCTTGAGGCTTAATATCACTATTAACATGGGAGAAATCGTCCTTCAGATGCATATGGGAGGACACTAATTTTGATGAGTCATTTGAAGGAGATGAAGGGGATGCAACAACTTTACATTTGTCATGTACATGGGGAACATCAGTTTTAATCCATTTTCTAGCATGAGATGACTGAACAGGTGTACAGGGGAAATTTGAACATTAGGATTTACACGTGGAGAAGGAGGATGGAATGAAAAGTTGGGCCAAGCATGATGGTGGGAGACTATTGGATTGACAATCCCCTACCATGTATCATTTTCAAGAACTTCTGGTTGCATAGATACATGAGGAGGCATAGGAATACCAAGGATATTTTGAGGCTAGAAGGGAGGCCTCTCTCGTCATGGTTGAACTATCACTTTCCCAATGCAATTGAATAACCCATGTTGAAATAATTGGTTCAACTCCTAGGTGTGAGCATCAAAATTAATTGAGAATCTAGGCCTTCTAGGCCGTCTATTCTAGTTACCTCTTCCTCTATTGTTTCTTCCATGATTGTCTCTGCTGAAGAAAATCATCTTGTATGTAGGAATTCATTAGTAACTAGCGCTTAACAAACCATACATGACGTTTTGTTAATATGAAAAAAAGTTTGGCTTAGAAATTGACATAAGACCGATGCAATTCAATCCATAACAAATTATTTAATAATTGCCTAGTGACCAGGGGGTGAAATAAAGTTCATGGGACATCTGGAGGGATTGTAATGAGCGAAAAAGTGGTAACATGACAAGGAATAAAAAAACGAGTACTTATCAACAATTCATTAAATAACTAACTCTGCAATTAATACCAAAATATATCAGCTGTGACCTATTTCTGCATCGTATCTTTTACCACTGCCATACAAAGTTTTTAATTTATTTTATAGAACAGGGCATGTAAAAATGAAATTGGGATCATGAGGGGGGTATAGTGAGTGAAAAATTGATAGTATGAGAGGGAATAATTCAGATACTATTCATAAAAAAATAAATTAAATCAAACAACAACCATAACTATGTTAAGACCCACAATCCAATAAGCATACACTTTAAAATCAAAATCATTTAAATGTCCCTTAATTACAGACATAATGGTTGTTGACCTCAAATAAAAGACAATTCATATGCCCATAATACTTCAATTATATCATCACTTGCATATATACAATATCCATAATAAGAGTCATGATAAAAACATTTCCATAGTCTGTTATATTCCAATGCTAAACCATTTTTCCTTTTAAACAAAATAGAATATGTACAGTGATTCCAACCATCCACCTCCCATATTTATTTCTTAAAATTGAATAAGAATAAACGCACTATTAACATCCATTGTCGGCTTTCCAACACTGATTGACACAATCCACTGTCATCAAAAGTCATAATCGGGCCCCGATTCAATCACACATAGGTGTTCATTTGGATAATCAACACAAGTCTTGATTCAAGAATAACATTTAACCAAAAAAACATGTAACTCTGAGCCTGATATTCATGTACTTTAAACATGTACAAAATTTCTTCAAAAGAAAATGCCCAACAAAAGACAGAGACAAATCGTGCCTGAGGAGAAACAGAACCAATACTTGCCTTAGAAAATAGAACCAAGCACACACATGTGTCTTTTAAACCTTGACGAGACTGATATCATGTTTATGGTTGAACACGACAATGGAGGTAAGATAAATTAACTTTACCACAAGAGATAGTCTCTGAGACATAGACATTTCATGCTCTTTTAAAAACTTTATTGCAGAGAGGTACAAGAGATGGCTCAATCAGGGAAGAGTCTTTGAAAACACAGAGAGCCCATGCCCTTTTTTTTAAACAAGTTGTCATAGAGAAGTAACAATAGATAATCAAGGAATAATATTTGAAGAAATAGAGAGCTCATGCCCTTTCCAAATTCACCACAGACTTTTATAACCTTTAAAAACTTGTCTGTGAGGGTTACCAAAGAATAACAATTAACCACTCCAACATAGACGAGAGGGAAAAAATGGTTATAATATTGTGGAGAGAATGCCCGAACGCAAAATGTGGCCAACCCAACACATATACATGCTTCCATTTAAAGTTCTGGGTGATACAAACCCAACTATGTAATGCTTCTAGCACAATGATAGTGAAGGAAATGCCATGACAATAAATATTGGGCTCACTCAAAACAAATCACAAACAGTGCAACTCTTAACAGTCTTTATTTCAACCGGGAGGAATGAGACATAACCATGACCGAGAGGAAAAGGAGTGACAAGAATTCAACACCAAGACTGGTAGTAAAACCCACACACCAAAACTTAGAGCTTGTTACACCATTATCATAATTTTCCACAGAGAACCAGAGTAAAACCCGAAGCTTACTAACGTGTTTTAAACCAATAAACCAATGCATAGGCTACACACAACAATAAAATCCATTTGTTTCTTTAAAACACCAACAATCCATGGTATTCACAGAAGAACCCATAATCACAACACTGATACACAATCAAAAATTAAGAAAAACACAGACCTCATGCAATCCCGAAGCAAAAAAATCGATTCATAACATAGAGTGACCATCATGGATGGAAAATAAAGGAGCCATACCTGGAAAAAATTACTTTAGGGAAGAGTTGGAATTTATTTTCCTTTCACAATGAGAAATCGTGAAGCCTCCACAACCACCAAAGATGAAACACCAAATGCAACTATGGCTAGGGTGACGGGCTCGAGGGTTGTTGAGTGATGTGCAATAAATTCACATCACTTCCTTCCCCAGCCCTATTCAATTCAAAATACAAGCTATCCCATACACCATAACATGAACCGTTAATTCAAACAATAATCTGTTGCTATATCCATTGCATAGTGTGCCACCCCGAATCATATCAAAACTTTAACAACAACCATACGTTATAACATTACCATACATGCCTCACATATAATCCTTTAACCAAAGTGCATAGTAGCATTAAGGTCTATCACCCTTCATTTGTTTCAATCACATATACCTTAAGGTTTGGATATAATCTCTTTTCCTTTTTGTTTAAGATCCCACATCATCACATTATCCTTTTCCATAAGATCATATATAAAATAATTAATCAATGTTTAATGCATAAACATAACACCTGTAAAAACTGATCCTTTTATCCATANTGGCATCATTATAACAACAAGCCAAAATATGAGTGCAACACATCCATCATAACACCACTAGTATACAAGGGGGTCCCACCTAATAGTCAATTATTATTATTATAAATAAATAATAGAGCTTGAAAATCATTTGTGAGTAGTATTCATCATTGTGATTTTGAGTGTCGACAATGGGGTAAGTTGGTACATCAAATTACCAGGGTTGTAACTTTTGCATACGATCTTCGTTTTAGGTGAAAAATAGCTCATTGGAAAGAAATATACAAGGAGTACACATATTTCCATCACAGTATAAATAAATTCCACATTTTCACTATGTATCACCAAAAAAATGTTTTTTTAGGGCCTCAAAACGACCCTGAAAGTTTAGGACACAAAAAACTAGGAAAAACTGCCAAAATGAAAACTATTCTTTGAGCCAGTGGAGCCACTCATGCTATGAAGGGATATATTGTAGCTATTTGTTTAGGGGTCCAAATTTTTCCAACAACGGCAAGGGGTACTCCCCAATATAAGTTCCCAATTATACTATAAATCCTCTGGTTTAGGAGTCCCATTCAGAATTTGACCCGACTGCCATTTATTGATGTCTTTTGGTTTAGTTACAAGTTATAGTGCGATGTATTGATGTAGGGATGGATGCAATGGAGAGATGTAGATGAATACCATGTATGTAAATGAAAATAATATATTTCTAATCTATGCTAACATATCCTAGATAGGAGAAAAAACTAAAGTAATCGGTGAGTTATAATGCAACAAAAACTTAAAACAACTTTAATACAATTAGTTGTATGAAAAGATAAATATTAGAAGAAAATAACATATATAAGTATATAATCAAATTAGTCCAGATTACAATGACATATACTATAACAACTCACGAAAATCAAGGCATGGAAATATTCAAAGAAATACCAATAACTGCAAAAATTGATTAAGATTGCATAAGAATTAGTCTACAACAAACAAAGCATTCTTACATTCCATAGAAACAACAAATATCTTCACTTGAAGTAGTTGAAAGATTCGATCAGCTTCTACACAAGATTTTTTCTAAAAATACTAACCTTGAGGGTTTCTCAATATTCATTAACACTTTATAAGTTCTTGAAATAATTCTTGGGTCTATACAATACTCGAAAATCTAAAAAAGTAAAAAGTCTCCATTTTGAGAGTCTCTCGTCTATTTTATAAAAAATAATAGTAACTCCTATTTGTCTTTTCTCCTTCTCCTTGAAGAGGCAATTACAAACTATTAACATTCCCTTCTCTCATGACAAGTGGCACAAAAGGAAGAAACTTGAGGTGGTTAGGAAGAAGACGAAAGGGAAAACAATGGTTTGTGCTTTCCCTATGAACATTTTCTTTGGAGATAAGCCATCCAAACTGTGAAATGACTATACAGGGAATCAATTCTTCTGTAAGATAGTTGTTCCAGCATTGCTTCGATCATGTCAACGCTATCATCCTAGGCATTCATATATTTCTCCAATTTTGTCTTGTAAGCTTGTATCATAGTATGGATTTTTGTTGGTTTTAGTAAATGTTGATCAATAAGATCAGTTGAGGTAAAAGTTGATGTTTCAACGATCTGTCTTCTTTTACTTTTGCTTTCCTGAACTGCATTCAATAACTCTTCCATGACTATATTCTTCCCAAGTTCATATAACCTTGGGAGATGACCATGCCTAATCAAATCTTGAGCAACTTTGTGATTTATTGAGAAGATACCCATTGCTTTGGTAACCTCTTTGTCTTCTTGTTTCCCTAACTATTGGAAATGGTCTAGAGCATAAAGATCTGTCTTCCTTGCTGATTTTTAGGGTTTTTATAACTGAGGATACACATCAACATTTTATGCTATCCAATAATCAATGTTTGTTATACCTTGCCAAATATTTTTTTAATTATGTTTGATGCATCTGTATCCGTTATTTTGTTCAATAATTGTTGCAGCTACATTTTGGAAGAGATGTAATTTTGGATACATATCGATGATGGCACCTTCCATCTCATTTCTTATTTTTTCTACATTGGATTTAAAATTGAGAAGAGTTCTCTCATCTATCCTAACTTGTTGGAGCTTCTCTTCTAGCTCTTTGGTACTTATTTCATTTCCTTGTTCTGTTGGCACAACCTATGTATATTATCCACATTTGCATCCATGAATGTAAATCCTTCCCTAGCTGTTTCCATAGGGTTTTCCCTAATGTTAGCACTCTGTAAATTTGTTTGGATGGTAAAAAAAACGACAGAGGTAACCTACAAACAAAATTTAGAGTTGGGTACTAGACTGCTCAGCTTAGAGAGGGATCTCTCCTATCACTTGGTCTTCAAAAAATGAGTTTTATTTAAGAAATGAATGGATAGGTTTTGTTTCTTTGGAGGTTTTTTTATGATTTTGCTGGCAAGGAAGAAGAGGGAAGCTTAGGGATATGGAGTCAAACTTCTGAAATGAATGGAAGTACTGGTTGGTCGGTAGAACTCTCCATAGGATAAAGGATAAATGAGGCGATAAATCTGAGTTATAAATTGTAAATTTATAGAGTGTAAGAAGAAAGGAAAAACATATAACTGTATCAGAGCATTAAATAAATGAATTCTGACATTAGTTAGGAAGAACTTAACACAATTTAAATTGCTTAAGCCAATAACATCGCAAGATAAATTCTGTGCCTTTAACTATCCAATTTAAAAAGAAGACGATGAAAATGGAATTTAAGAATACAAGAAATACATACAAAGAGAGGAGATAAAAATCAGATCACCACCATTAGAATCTTTTCATGGAAACTTCAAGACTTATGCATGTGCATTCTATTTAGCTTCAGAAAATTACATTCAAGTTTCGAATAGATAAAATCGATCCCTTGCACTTCTGCCAACCCTTAATACATTTGGAACTCCTAATATTTATACAATATGAGTTCCTTCAGTTCAAAACTGATTATAGTGAATACAAAGAAACTTTTCGGTTTCTAAAACCGATGACTATGATTACAAAGAAACGTTTCAGTTTCTAAAATCGATGACAATGATTTAAATGAAACGTTTCGGTTCTAAAAATAATTACAATGATTATCAAGAAAGTTTTCTTAATCCAGATCCTGGCTTCTCTAGCGTTTCAGTCCCTCTCTTCGTCCTTTGACTCTATCTCAACCCTTCATGTGATTTGTTGTATTTCATTAACCTCTGGACATCATTTTCCAGGCCCTAGAAAACTACATTTGACCTTACCTAGCCAAATTATCTCCTTCGGTTGCAGGTCAGGAAATGATCTGTCTCAGATATGCCTGGAAATGAGTGTAACTGATGTGTGGAGTTAGTGTACTATTGAGTTGCAGTAGAAAAATGGTGGTCGTGCCAAGGTTTTAACGGTCCAACATTTGAAATAATAATAAAATAAATAACAGATGCCCTTTTATACTTTTCAAAATTTTGGGGGCGTGAGAGAGAGGTTTGTGGAAACCCGCTTTTCACGCCGAAATGGACCTGGTGGTGCCACGTATCCCCGAATGAAAAACCATGGTTTAAATTTCGGCCCGTTCTACAAAATTAACTTCCGCGCAGTTTCTCCCCCCAAAATCATCCTCAACTATTGATCTTGAGAGTTCGCGATCTGCGATGCGTTGAGCCCCACCACTTTAGCGCTCCTGCTAGATTTATCCTCTCCTTTCCATATTTAGTTCTTTTCCTAGTTTATCAGGAATCCAAACCAGTTTTAATGTTCTGCTAGATCCTGAAATCTTGATTTCATACACTAAAAATTAGCATGTTATAACATTGGGTCCAACGGGGATGCTATCCTTCCAGTGAGGTAGAAAATAACTCATAGACCCGGTTCCTGATCCATTAGGCTTCTCCCAAAACATGTGTGCATCCTGGTCTGACCTATCATAAGTGTCCACTGAAAACCCAAGTCCATACATTTCTCTTAACTGAAAACTAAATGCTAAATACACCACTACAATCTGAATGTACACACTACTGAAAAACCAAACTGAAAATTGCTTGACCAACAAGTTTATTGCACTCTCCTATCTACTCTAAAACTGCTAAAATGAACTCCCAATCAAATGAAGTCATAGTTCCAATGCAACCATGCAAGCAATTTATCCACTATTTGCATTCTTTGCACATGATTGCTCCAAAGCTTGTTTATTGATAATTCATTCAAAATTTTACCTATAAATTCAAATCTCAAAATATTAAAAACATTGGGATTGTTTACTGCCTCCAAAACATCCATAAAACATTGAAAATGGATCCTCCAAAACATGCATAAAACAAAAATCATGTTTCACCCCTTCCATTGCATCCTTGTTTTCATGTAATTCAACCTGTTGATTTCCACAAAGAGGCTAAAACATCTGCTGAGACTACTGGAAATAACAATATTCTGAATCAGAAGACAGTGCTGGCTGAAATGAAACCCTTGGTGGAAAGAAATCCATATCTAATACTGACATTGATTGACCATCATATTTATTTCCAAGCTGGTAGTTGAGCAAAGGTTGCAAATATGAACTGAAATAACCTTCCATGTAATCAACAACATAGTCATTAAATGCATGAGAAGGTTGTTGGTCTTCCTCACTAATAACGATTTTCTCATGTAAAACAGTGTCATTGTAAATGCAGTCAGACTTCCCCGCTTTCTCTATTATCTCATGATTTACTTTCAACAATTCGAAGGAAGAAAAACATAATGGAAGATAATTTTCATTGGCAAGTCCACTTCTTTCTTCATTTTCAACATCATGCCTAGAGGATTTTTAATTTGAAAAATTATAAACATTTTTCTTTAGCACTTTGAAAGAAGCAAAACACAATGGAAAAGTTATTTCACCTGATTAAAAACTCTCTTCATTTTATTCTTTGTAACTGTGATATGTAGACTAATTGTTCTCATTACATTGTTGAAAAGGAACATTTTCTGATAGAGAACATGCATTTGGTTGTTCTAGGAAGTCAATATCATAATGATCATCATATTCATCATATATATGCAAATAAACAACATCTGCAATGTCATCTAACAAGGAAAAACTTGGGATATCGACCTGCCCTTCAACAAGCTGATTTGAAAATTCATTTTCTTGACTGTCTACAAATGAATACATAAAACTATTAGCCCCATGCTTATCATGAAATGGATCAGAAGCTAAATTAGTATCTTCTTTTTCAATAAGTGGAATATAATCCTTTGCAAAATCATTAGCATTTAAAATTTCAAGAGGACATATGATATTATTAACCCTTTGCATAAGATTCAAATCAACTATTTTTTGTTCATATTTTTGTCATGTTCTTTAGCATCCAACTCCTGATATCGAATCTATTTTCATGCTTGAATATTGTGTTGAATATCCTGAGCATCATTAAACATATGTTGTAAGGGCTTATATCTTCTTTCCATCACAAGGAAAGACAAATATGGATCAAATGTTGTTGCATA
>JASDQU010189178.1:8330-19667 GCA_032191745.1 Picea mariana | reverse complement strand
AACCCTAGGAGATGAAGCGCCAAAAGTCATGTGGGCCCCGTTTGGGTAAGTGAGTACATCAACTTCTCGGGGTCGTAACTTTTGCATACTATCTCCGTTTTAGGTGTGTGATAGCTCGTTGGAAAGGTATCGTCAAGGAGATTCATTTTTAGGGCTCAATCATGCCTTAAGCTATCATCGAGAACCTCTATTTATAAAAACATTCATTTGGACCCTCAAAATGGCCCCGGAAGTTAAAACCTGCTAAAAATAGTAAATTGCCAAAATTGCCAGAAAGCCATTTTGATCCATTTGGAAAAGGTGGGTGGCCACCAATATCCACCTGGATCACAATACCAGTCACACTGTATCATCCATTGTCACCTATTTCTATATTCATTTTGATATCTCTCTCCTCCAAGTCACTGAAAAAATTGTTATCTCCCTTCATGTGGAAGGAAGTGCCACTATCCAAATACCACACCAATCCCAATTCACTTGAATCCATGCATGTGATAAAGGAGAAGTCAATTTAAAATTACGAGGAAAGGGCCTCACCAGTTGCATCTCCAACAACCTTATTATTCTTCATCTTCTGCGGATAGTTAGTAGCAAGATGCTCATGTTCGTGACTGTGAAAACACTTCACTTTGGACAAATCCAACTTATTGCCTTTAGACTCAGATTTTTAATGGAATTTATTCCCCTTCCATTTCCTTACCTTGGAAGTCAAAGCAAAATCCTCTTCATCATCATGCTTTGATGAAGATCCATCTCTGGTGTTCCTCCTGAACTCCTCCAGCACTATATCCAACCATAGTCGTTCTCAATTTGGCAATTTTTCCTTCCATTGACAAAGTCTTGATAAATGTACCAACTCTTGGGAAGTCCTAGGAGATCCAAGCTCACCAAATCATCATAAATGACTGTTATTCCCACACTCCCCAACTCATCCTGACATTGGAAAAACTTTGTGATATATTTTGGAATGGAGTCACCCTTCTCCATCTTGATCTTCCTGAGTTTATATTTGAGTCCCAATTTCCTATGGTTGTTGTTGTTTTGGAATAGATCCTTCAAAACCTTCCACATTGCATGTGGTGTGGCTTTCCCATGGGGGTTTGAGACAATGTTGTCTCGTACTCCCTCCAACATAATCCTCCTCACCTTTGCCACTTTCTTTTTCCATGGATCAAGATTTGTAGCATCTGCAACATCTGGATTAGGAACATCTTTGTCAATGAATTCCTTCAAGCCATTGTCTTCGAGTACTGCCTCCATCCTTTCCTTCGAGGCAATTTAGTTCAAGTTTCCCTCGATTGAATACTCTAACCTCAAGCCATTGAAATCCATTTTGATCTTGAATCAGTTGTAGCACCAAGAAAGTCTTTCTGTAAATTTGAATTCTATCCAGTCACAAACTCATCTTCTACAATCTTCTGCACTCTGATACCATGTAGAAATCTCAATACAAATTATGTGTTTCCTGGATTCTCCTGATCTAAAAATGATATGCCACTGTTAAATACATAATGTCTTCTACAAATATTCTTTCTTAATTTAAACCATGATCGCCAATTGCAATATCAAGAAGAAAGATCAATCACACATAACACAGATGTTTTTACCAGGAAAGAATAAAGCTAAAAACCCCACTATCATATATTATGTATACATCATGGATCATGAAACAATATCATACAAAACTCTAATCCAAGAGCTCTCAGTACAATATACAATTGTCTCACATTGTCATACAAAAATCAGCAAATACATGTGCCAATTCTTTGCCTCCATACAACATGCCTCCTCTGTGTAATCCCTGCAATGAAAACCCTGCAAATGAGTTTGAATTTATCTTGCCTAGGTTGTGCATTGCTCATGGGCACATCCACTGTGTGTGTGATTGCATGAGTGCACTTTACTCAAATCACAACTGATAGTCAAATGGTCCCTTTCACCTGTTATCTCAACTGGGTCTCCACTGGTTCTGACATGCATGTAGTTAAAATTGGTAAATCTTAAGTTTCATGTGAGATCACTGATTGTGAATTAATTAATAATTAATTCATTGAACTCTCACTAGTGTAAGTTTAGTTACAACTATTAAAACTGAGCTTAACTCACTTAACTAAGTTAAACTACTTCACAACTCATATAAATACACTTATAACTCTGTTACAACTTCAAGTCACTTAGTTACAATTAATTTGACTTCCATTTCCCACCATTCAACCTTTGAACTCGAATTTCCTATAGCTAATTGATTTTCCATTTCAGTTAACTATTTTCAAGTAATTATGAGATAATAGATTAATATTTATTGTGCAATTTATTTAAGGTAAAAATAAATTAGACACACATTTCTTGTTGACTTTTCAACAACTTTTACCTTTGATATAAGGCCTGTAATGCAAATGTGGTATGTGGCTCATTTTAGCACTTTTGTTTGATCGATGAAATTGACAAAATTAATCCCATGGAATAATTTGAAATAGAAGAATATATACTATGCGATGTCCAATGGAATTATCATATCAATGAGAGGACATTAAAACTCAAATTCATTGTTGTTATACTTGCGATGAAGATGACAGTACAATAACTTTACTTAGACATCCCAAAATTGATTTTCCTTCTATATTTTTTATGCTTCTCTTATACAAGCAGATCTTGGAAACTATAAGCATGGCTCGCTGTATCTATTCCTTCATTGAAGAACATGTTCACATGTTTAATGCACTTCATAGTTACTATTAAGATCATCAATGGGTATTTGTTTCACCAATTTCTTCTTCCGAAAATTGTCATCTCCTTTATTTTTTACCCCCTGCTTTCCCTTTTTGGTTACTTACTCACTTTTGGGAAATTGTTTGGGTGTGGAAGTTGGTGGATTCATGTGTTCAGATTTCCACTTGCTTTTATATCACTAGCTTGACTAGCCTCTTCCCTGTTTCATATTGAACAAACTTTTTGGATCACGGGTTCCCTCATAGGTGGGTTGGCAGATAGGAGGGTTCAACATTGCATTTGCATTGTTCTGTCACTTGCAAATAGCACTCAGCCTTTTGTGATCTACAAATTAGAAAACAAATTCCCCTTTATCTTGTTTTTATCACTTTTCCTTGATCAATGAAGTCAGCAAAATTAATCTCATGGGATCATTTAAAATAAAAGAATATATATTGTGTGATTTCCAATGAAACTATCATATCAAAGAGAGGACATTAAAATTCAAATTCTTCATTGTTATACTTTTGGTGAAGCTGACAGTACAATAACTTTACTTATACATCCCAAAATTGATTTTCTTGTAGCTTTTTGATGCTTCTCTTATACATACAGATCCTGGAAACTATAAGCATGTCTTTCTGTATCTATTCCTTGATGGAAGAACCTATTCACATGTTTATTGCACTTCATAGTTACTACTAATAACAACAATGCGCTTTCTTACACCAATTCCCTCTTCCTAAAATTTCCATCCCCTTTTCCTTTTTCCCTTTGCTTTCCATTTCTGGTTACTTACTCATTTTTTCAAAAAATGTCTAGGTGCGGGAATTGGAAGATTCACGTCTTTAGATTTCCACTTACTTTTATATCACCAGCCCAACCAGTCGTTTCCCCATTTCATATTGTAAAAAAAAAATTGATCACGGGGATAGGAGGGTTCAACATTGCATTTTCATTGTTTCGTTGCCTGCAAACAACACACGGACTTCCACGATCTACAAATTAGAAAACAAATTCCCATTTATCTTGTTTTTAGCACTTTTCCTTGATCAATGGACTTTGCAAAATTCATCTACTGGAATAATTTGAAATAAAATAATATACACTATGTGAAGTCCAATGGAACTATCATATCAACGAGAGGACATTAAAATTCAAATTCATCGTTGTTATACTTGCGGTTAAGTTAACAGTACAATAACTTTACTTGAACATCCCAAAATTGATTTTCATGTAGCTTTTCGATGATTCTCTTATACAAATAGATCCGNCAATTTGACCAATTTAATTGATGGGCTTTACATTTTCTTGCGAAGGTGTCTCCTTCAGTTCAAACTTTCTCTTTTTGTATTTTCTCTTAGGTGGGACTGATATAAGATGTAAGATGGTATAAACCAACTTGGAAACAAACATAATTAAGTTTAAATACTAGAGAAGAGGTTGAGCTTGGGATAACTCGCTACTCAAGCATGCAGATGACAATTTTATACCACATGCCTAGTACTAATACGTTAACCATGTGAACATCCAATTACAGTATGAGATACTAATTATCATAAATAAAACATGCATGCGATGAGATAATGGCAAGAAAAATAATTTACCTACTCTAATCATCCATCACATAATAAAACAACGATTCATCTTCATCATTAAAGAAAAGAACTATAAAACATTGCATCAGATAACTTAACAACAGATTCAATAGATCTTACTCATTACAACATCCATTCATGATATGAGATAGGAAGTAGTTCTTCTCCATGTCCAATCACACATGCATTTGATGAAAAAATAACTTGTCTCTGGTCCATAAGAACTTCTCCATTAAAGGTGGCTTCAAAATAATTCTTAACAAACCAGAAAAGAGTGTTTCTTGCAACAACAATTGACCCTTAACTAATCGGTCGATGCTCTTATTTATAACATAAAATTAACTGAAAATAACAACTAAAGTGCAGTTAAGAAAAATAGACTTCGCCACGTGGCATTCTCTCCTAACATTTTTCCAACAGTCATATCAAGATATCACTTTGAAAGGGTTACTTTTATCATACTCCGACCAACTAATGAACAACTCCTCGTAGGTGTGGGCATATGGAAATCTATTTTTTTCCATCAGAGTTGCACAAATCTCTCTAATATTTATTGCATGTGCCTGATATATTTCTAGACTGATGTTTAACTGCTGCAGCACAACCCAAGCTCTTATCAGTTGTTCCATAAATGTTTTCACCAGTCCTGGTGCTGTGTCAGATACCTTGGCTATCTCTTCGGCCCATAACGAATCTTGCTTAGTGTGTGATTCGACTATGTCGTGCAAGTCATCGAGGTCGTTAGGTGTGTCGAACTTGGGGAGTCTGATATCCTTCATAGACTTGTTGATTTTACCCCAGTGTTTCTCGAATTTGACCCATTTATCTTGAATTTCTTGGCACAGTTACGAATACATTCTTTCCCAATATTCGATTGATTTATTTATGTGATCCAGACTGATTTCATTCAACACCCGAATGTAGTGTTCTTATTTATCTCGACCCTGTTGGACTGCACCAATGTAGTCAATTTTCTCTATAGCTTGCTTTGCCTTTTTGTACCACTGCTCGATATCCTTGCACATCGCGAGTGCCATGAAAGAATCTTCCTGGAGCTCAGCTATCTTCGCAGTGAAAAGGTGTTGCGTGTTCGTGAACTTTCTATAATCTTGTTTGAACTTGCTCTTTAGGTACACCGTGACCTGTGTGGTTTACTGATAATACTTAGCCAGGTTGTTGTGGGTGGGAAATCCCTCCTACAGACTATCACTAAGGGTTTTATCATGCATGCAGAAATGACCTAAAAATTCTTACTTTTTACCATCATCCCATGCCTAAACCCCATTAATCATATGTAAATGAAAGGCTCAAGAGATTAAGTTGACGTACCTTATTTTTCGTGTTTTGATGTCGATCCCTTTTCACGCTTGGTCATTCTTTGACTGCAAATCTCCTCCCAATGCTGACCTACATTCACTAAAGACAAACAAAGAACTCCACATGCATTTGATCTATGAACTAATAGGTTAGAGATTTAATCAATCATACAATCAATATTCCAATAATGACAATCTCATATGGAGGGATGGGAAAATAAATTCTTTTATTAAATTCACAATGATACCTTGCAATGATAAAGTCGGCCATTGCTCCTCGATCTTGGTCCTAGGATCTTCTTCCACTATCTTCCAATTTCTTTCCTCTATACTTTTCTTTGCACAAGGATGGCTAAAGGTTGGGACAAAGGGAATGTTTAATCAGGTATAGTTTCTTTAATATGATTCTCCTCCTCCCAAATGGGACCCCTAACCCTTCTTTTATAGGCTAGAAGAAGCTAGGTATTTGGTCAAGTGACCGACCATCCATGGTTGAAAGGTTTAGTTAACTTACCCAAAGTTGTGTGTTTTGTCAACAACTTTCCTTTTTCCGTGCTTTTGTAGGTACACGTGGGTTGTCTTGGGTCAGCTAGCATGTACACGCATGCAATAATGGAGTAGGGCATGTGGGTTTTTATAAAAAGGGTTTTTAAGAAGAGTTGTTCAACAATGTTTTGGCAAAGAAGGAATCTGAGATGGCCTGATGCTAGGTAAGCATGTTTGGTGAAAATTAGGTTTATAACACATGTGGAGAAAATGTTCTAGTTCTTTCAGGGCAATAGCCTATTCCTTTTCATCTCTTTTATCTCTGTCTAGGGTGGCATCTAAGATAGCCATCCCCACACCGATAAGCTCAAATGTTTTGGCATTTTATGTGTTGATCAAATTTTCCTTTGTAGTGATGAGGATGGAGTGATCTAGAGTGATCCTCCTCTTCTTAGTGGTTCTTTGGACGATGGACTTCCTTTTTTGATCATACGCTATAGCATGTATATTGGCTACCTCATCCACAAGTTCAGGAATCTGATGATCACCCCATGTGAGTGTATTTCCTAGAC
Source organism: Picea mariana (assembly GCA_032191745.1). Taxonomy (NCBI): domain Eukaryota; kingdom Viridiplantae; phylum Streptophyta; class Pinopsida; order Pinales; family Pinaceae; genus Picea; species Picea mariana. The sequence goes on along the minus strand of JASDQU010189178.1, from coordinate 12,986 downwards.
TTCCAGTGGTGTATATTTGTTCAAGATAGGGTTTGTGAACTTCCTTGTTGTGCTCCAAAGGCCCGGATTCTGTCTGGCGCTCATAGGGGTTTTGAGTACCGATTGAAATAGAGACGCTGGGAATAGAATCAATACTTACTTGTTCATCGAGCTTTGAAACATCAATTTCCTGCTGGAGTGCTCCTTTATTTGGCTCATTCGACCCTGGCTAGTCTTTTGGAATATTCGCTTGAGACTCTATTGCATCGGGATTTGCTATGTCTAAGACATCCTCAACTTCATTTTATTTCTGCAGAACCTCCTTGATTTGGACCTCTGGGACAGGAGAAGATGTCTTCTCAAGTCCATTTTCTTCTTCGATATGCACAGGGGTCCTGAGAGATACCTCCATGCTCTTATCATCGTCATATATCTTTATAAACTCACTCAAGGGGTTTGACACATTTGTTTCTACTGGTACCCAGAATTCTTATAGCTGAATCACCACACTTGTTGGTGATCCAACTGGTGGCGTTGTGAATTCAAGGTCGTCCAACACAAAAATTTCATCAACATCTATAAATTTGGGGCTTCTTGTACCCACCTGGCTTCTCTGTGGGTTACCGAGAGTAGACCCTTTCATTTCTGATAGGTCAGGGTCATCTTGTAGCTAATAAAGCACTAGTTGTGCCCATTCTAACATGAGCAGTCCCCTTTCCCACATATCATGTACAAAATGGATAACTCTACCTTGCATAGTGGCTATCAAGGGGGATTTTGTTGCTTCGACTGTTTCAGATGCTATCCTTTCTTCTCTAGCCTTGAGGACCCCTTGATTCAATTTATCCAGGTTTTTGCTTGCTCATATAGGCTCATGGCCTTGAACTTGGTTTCCTTAGGGTCAGCCATCCTTGCCATCACCTCATCCCAGTCTTGAGCATTTTCGGTGAAAATCTCATCTTCAAACCTATCATGGACGTATGTCCAACAAGATGATACTTGTGATGGGTGCTTCAGGACCAGACCCTTTGGGTCATGCTTGTGAAAATGGCCAGTCTGGAATCAAAACTCCAATTGGCTTAACCCCTCCTACTTGGCTTAAGCAGTGTCTTTTACTATGTAGAAACCTATATGAAATCCATAAGGTATGAATGCCCACTTCTTATATTTTACCAGAGTAGCATTATAACCTTGAAGGATGGTCTAATAATAGATTTCCCCTACTACTAGTCGATCGGGGACATACACAGGTAACAGGTGTGGTGCTTTGGTAGCTTCGAAAACCCTGATGTAGGTATCGCGCTCATCCAGATACTAGTGGCCAACCTTTGATATCATCTTTTTTGTCGCATTCGACAGTCTTGGGCACTCTTTCTTGAACAACATAAAATGAATATGTGTGATAAATTGATTGCAGATGAGAGAGTAGGATTTCTTGTACCTATTCTCCCACAAGATGTTGAAACATACATGGACCAAAAGTTCTGAGGCATGCCATCTCAAGTTCATTCAGGCAAAGGAATTTCTGGCACAGATGATGTCCAATAAATAAGAAGCCATATAGAAGGATGGGGTTTCTCCCTCTTTCGACGTCTGGTCCTATTGAATTAAAATGATAAACTGCTTTGAAATTATGGAACCCTAGTTAAAACCCCTCCCCGAAATGGCTACAATGTAATCTAGAGGAATCCATGCCTCTGAAAAACCTGGAACAATCTTTATCCCCATAAACATGACAAATGACAACCACTAGATAGATATACGGCTCCCTTAAGTTGTTCGTCGGGTACCAGTCGGAGGTTTGATTGGTGTATTGTTTATCCTCTCTCCACCATGAATCCATCACCTTGTTGGTGTTGTGTTTTTCACAGAAGCTTATAACAAAATTGGTTTTTAGTCACTCATCCGGGTCTCACCGAGGCGGGCATACCCATGCTCAGGATGAAATAAAATCATGGCTACCAATCAAATACACTGTAGATCCATGTCATATAACTATATAAAGTGTAGTCACGAGCAATACATAATGGAGCTACATCTCGAAATAAAAAATATATACATGTAGAGTATCCATATTCTAGAAGCTGATAAGGCATGATGGCTGGAGATGAGGTCTTCAGAGCTCGAGAAACAACCTCAAAATCTTCAAAACTCAGGTAGGAGTGTAATATGAGTGTACGAATTCACTAGCCAGAGGTCTTCGATGGCTCATTGGTCATGGACTAGAGAATCATGATGATCAGACTGAAGGCTTCATTGATTTTGAACAAAGACTTGATTGGACTTTCGGAATGGTCAGGCATGAGGGAAAGAGACAAACTGTAGAGGGGCCGACTCAGGCTTGGTAAAAAATTCCCTTGGACAATAGCATGACAAATGAGGAGACTCAGGCAACATGGCATTAACATAAGTTTATGAGGCAGGAGGCAACGTAAACTCTCCATATGTTTGGAAGAATAACCAAATGGAGGAGGACACAACTCAATGTAGCGGGAACAACTTCCTAAGGTCATATTAAATCCCAGGGTTTGATGAACAAACAGACATATATGCTTTATCCAAGGGCGACTCATTCTGCTGCCAAATAAAGAAAATACTTTTCCCTTCCTCTTTTTGGGGTATATTTGATTTTTTTGTCTTTTTCAATAATTTTGGAAAAAGATTAAAAGAATGTTACATTACAAAGGAGGAATGAGTGTCACAAACATACAAGTTCGAGGCGCAAGGATAAGACTGATGTTCAAAGAAAGGACACTCGGGAAAAATCCCTCCTGGGACCAAAGGTGTAAAGATGCAGAAGCAAAGTGCTATAGGACTTGCATATAAGGCATGCTTCAGATGGTTCAGTTGAGAGAAACATGGAGCCGACATTAGACCAAAGATGCAGGTACGCAAATGCAGTTAACAAAACACACAATGGTAACTTCCTTCGATGTAAGTTTAACGAGCCCAGAGAAGGTAAGCTCGACAGTTTTTCATATTTAGAGAGTCTGAAAAACGTAAAAGGAGACTCCACTGGGGTACCTTTTTCAAAGGTAGTCTAGTCAGTTCGAAAAAGGGGTAAACTAGCACTGGCAAGACGTCTATTCAAAACTATTTTAACGAGTCTGATAAAGACAAGATCACTCGACCAATTTTTCATTTTTAAGGAGTTTGAAAAGAGCTTAACTATGGACTCCGTCAGGAATGTTCTTCTGAACCATTTTAACGAGTGTGAAAGAATAAGGTCACTCACGATCTTTTCAATTTTAGGGAGTCTGAAAAGAGCTTAACTATGGACTTTGTGGGGGTTCCTTTTTCATAAATTTAGTCCCTCAGGCCTGAAAAAGGGTTAAAATTATACCTGAGAGTACTCTTCTAGAGAACTGAAGTTCCTTATAGTATACCTTTGTTCATACAGTTGACTGTCCGGACCGAAAAAGGGGTAAACTACCGCCGAATAGACATGACTTCAAATTTCATTTAATGAGTGTGAAAGGCCACAAGATCGCTTGGAAATCTTTTCATGTTTAGAGGGTCTGAAAAGGGCTTAAAAGAAGACTCGTTATGTTTTGGTAGTCTCGTGGGTGAGGTCAAGAGTGATAAAGAGTCATGCAAATGAGGCTCAAAAATCATAATAAGGAAAACCTAAAATAACTCTCGAGCCTATAGTCATTGGTGACAGTATGGACACCATATTGCAATCGGGATATACCTAGGGCATCCATGTTCTGGTAAGCTCTACCACCAAATCGTGACACTTCTAAAGCAACAATGATGGTTCTGTGTCGCAACCTGATGGGATTGATCCTATGGAAAAGGGATAGAGACAACATGATAAAAATTAGGGGTGGAAACCTAACCTATATGCTCAAGTTGACCATCTGATATTTTTCCCCACGGACCATAAAAAATAACCCAAAACTCCAAAAAATATTATGATACCCGATCATAACCTTCCAAAGCAACTCTTGAATCACTCTAAATGGTTTTCAATTCAAATAAAATGATAAGGGGGCCCAAAAAAGTAACAAAAAAGGGCCAAAAAGTCTATAAATAGAAGTTGGCAGCTCATTATCACCATTGTTGATTTGGAAATTGACTTTGGAGCAAAAAACCCCCTTTGATAAAAGTGGTGATTCCGGGAGCTACAGTGGACGAAATGACCATCCATCTGGACCAAGTAAGTATAAAATACCTCCTTTTTATTTTTAATTCTTTATTTATGCATTTAATTTGGTTTCTTGGGGGGGCGTCGACCTTTAAAAGGTTGGCCCTAGGTATACGCGGGTTGTCCTATGACAGCCCACATGTACACTCTCTCTGTCTGATGTCAGAGCGCATGTAGATGTGACTGTCATCACAACAGCCCGCGTGGACCCTCCCATGAGTGCAACAATTTTTAAAAGGCAAGGCCTAACCCTATGAAAATTTTCCCATGTGTAGGATGCATGTGCAATGGAGAGAACGAGAGCATGAAGATATCAACGCACTAGTTGGGGAAGACCTTAATGATGTGGCAGTGTTAATGCAATGTGGCTTGCTCAAGTTTTTTCTGTGTCCTTTCATGAGAGCACAACCTAGGCTACTGAATGCCTTGGTTGAATACTAACACCCTGACGCAGAAGATTTTATGTTAGAGGGGCAGTCACTGGTTCCTACTACAGAGGATATATACTTTTTGACTAGCCTCTCTAG
>JASDQU010189176.1:0-20282 GCA_032191745.1 Picea mariana | reverse complement strand
AGATATAAATCATAGAAATTAGAAGTTAAGTGGAGAGGTAAAGTTCAATTAAAAAAGGTATTCAATTTCCTTTGAAAAAAAAAAGAAGAAGTTATAAACACCAAGGCTATCACATTAAAAATCAAAGTATTATTTACCGTAAATTTGTAACAAAAAAATAAAATAAAATAAAATAAATAAATGGAGTTTTATGGTAAAAAACAAGGAAGATTTCCCTCTACTTATAAAAAATATGTGGTTCCCTTATTAAATGGTAATGGGATTATTCAGGGAAAGAATATCAACATCGCTATTTGCCCGACTGCTAGGAAAAATCACATTAACGTTGGTCTGACAAACCAATTAATGGTTTTTGAGTCAAATATAATTGAAAATGACACGTCTCTTTCCAATGAGAAATATGAAATTAAGAACCTACAACTGTCTATGGGCGATTACAAATCCATAGCTCAATTCAATGTCATGTCAATCTATGGAGACAGTGTTGATATAATTCTAGGGTCAACTTGGGTAGATACATTAGGTACTTTTATTTTCAACACAAGGATAAAGTTTTTAACATTTTCTTATAAGAAGAAAAATTCACATTACAGGACACTACAATGAAGTCAATTTCAGAAGCTCCATCATCAGAAGACCTGAAGGACATATCAGAAGTGATCCTTCTAGGTAACCAGAAGTCAATACAAAAGTTGCAAGATCGACAAGAAGAATGTGACAAAATCATCATCGAAAAAGACGAAGAGAATTCTCGCCTAAGAAATCATAATAAAAAACTACTTGCAAAAATCAAGAAATCCAAGGAAAAGAAGCGGTGTTTTCAAAAAAATGAACAAGAAAATCAAGGTCTCAAAGAGAAATTAACCGAAAAAGAGGAAGAAAGCTCCTACCTAAGGAACCTTAATCAGAAGTTACTAGAACAAATAAAAAGCTTAAAGGATGAAAAAAGGGAGAATCTAGAATCAAAAAATAAAGATGACAAGTCAGAAGATAAAGAAGAACTTTTACCATTAAAACGACATAATCAAGATTTACTAACGCAAATCAAAAGGCTTAAGCATGATAAGAAGTCTTTACAAGAAAAGCTAGATCGCAAAACATCATTAGTCGATAAAGAGATAATGACTGAGCCTATGGAACTAAAGAAGTCGTTAGATGTAAAAGTCCCAATTCTGGATAAAGGAATTAATATAGAACCAATCAAACTTACAACTCAAAAGGTCGTGAATCCAACTGATGTTAAGAGGTCTTCAAATGTCGAAGAAGAAACAATCCTGGACCATGAAGAAAATTCAATTCCAAAATTTAATCAACAAAAATCTATAAGTATACGAAGTAAGGATCAAGTTGCAAGGATGCCTTATCAACATCCTAATTACAAAAATCGATACTTTAGCCAATCCTTGTATCAACAGAAACAAATGACCAGTATGTCGAAGAATATTACTTCAGCTACAAATGATGCTCAAAATAGAAGTTATCATGGGAGTCGAAATACATCAAGTTCTTTCCAAGAACCCTATAAACTTCCCATGCAAAAGATCGAACTAGGATGGGAGACTCCTTTACAATGCGACATTTCTACTCAGTGCTTAAAAGATCCTATCGTCTCAAGTCCTCAACAATTACTAACTCGATAATGAAGAATCATGCGAATTACAAGCTAGCGCCAGAGATAAGTCTTCCATAAAGTATGCTTTAAGGACAAAGCATTTTTAAGGGGAAGGCAATGTTATGAACATAAATATACATATACCATAGATATTCATAACATAATAATTATTAATAATGAAAGGTCATGTCTCAAAGGACATGACTATTGGTAAAGGGCACCCTTGCGTGGGTATATAAGCAAGCCCTCGTTCTCAGTTGCAATCATCTATCTTATATCTTATCTTATCTTATCTATTCATATATTATTTACATCTCTACATGGATTACTTTGTTATATTCCAAGTATTTTGGATAATTCTTGTGTGAGCGAACTTTGTTCGTCTCACGCACACACTTTAGGAAACAAAAAAAATCTTTTGCACTTGTTATATGAGGATCGTAGTCGTGACGAATGGGAGGTTCATTAAAATATCAATGGATCTAGAAAGGACTAAAGAAATAAAGGAATGAATAACACCAAGGAATCTAATGGAAGTCGAGTATTTCATGGGACTTGCAGGTTATTATATAATATTTATTGTAGAATTTCCAAGATTGATCACGTAATCACTTCTTTTCAAAGAAGGGGATAAAATTTAAATGGACCTCTAAGTGTGAAGACAATTTTCATCTTTTAAAAGAATTATTTACAAGTGCACCAATTTTAAATATTGTTGAATTCCATGTAATATGTTATGAGTCAAGGAAATTGAAAGAGAATGAGAGGAATTATGCCAAGCATGACTTAGAATTGCCAACTGTAGTCCATGCTTTAAAAATGTGGAGGCATTATCTCACAGAAAATAATTTTTAAATAAGGATAGACCATACCAGTATAAAGTATTTGTTTTAAAAACCAACATTAAATGATAAACAAATTTGTCCTATTTTATCCTAAATTATCCTACATGTTGAAAATGATGACAAGTTGTCTTAAATTTGTCAATTTTCTCATCAATTTTACAAACATGAAGATGGTCCAAAACTTATTACAAATGTGACATTATTATTAAAAATTTCAAACTAATACTAGAATACTACATGCAAATTATTTCACAAATGATTTTTTAATATAAAAACATACTCTTTAGATATTCAATGGTGGAAGGAACCAACAAAAAATTAGGGGAAAATACAATAACCATAAAATAAAATAAAAACACTTTGAATTTAAATTACATAACTATGAGAAAATCAAACATATATATAGATAAGATAATTATTAGGCACATATCGACACCAATGAGTGTAATGAGATCTTTGTGTTTAAGGAGTGAAAAATTTTACACTCGAATCATCATAAGGATCTTAGATTATTGGTACATATTGATCCCTTTCAGATGAGAATCACAATTGGTAAGGGTAAAGACAAACTACATTAAAGAAAGGGGGAAATGGGAAAAAGATTAAAGTTCATTAAATAGAGACAAATTCCATTAAAGGTAAGAGTTACTAAATATTAAAATTCATTGGCCATAGACTCATAGACTCATGTACAAAATAAATTAAATACTATATTAATAAAAAATTGATAACCACAAAATATAATCTCATCACATAGTTTAAAATGTGCATTTACATTCTGCCAATAATTTGAAGTTCTCTACAAGATTGTTTTAATACGAATTTTTGGTTTGACATGGACAATTATCTATTGTAAAAATGCTAATAAACATACAATGAACCAAAAAAAAGATAAAGATTCTAAATTCACTACCTACATTAATGAATATTTAAATTTACAATCATTTTTACTTATACATGTGGGAAAATTATAGAAAAATTTGGATTAGTGTCTTCTGCCATTGACATGTAAAGTTTTATTTCAATTACAAAGGCTTACATGGTATCACCTCACTTTTATGTAAAACTTACAAGTATGATGATACATATAAGATCAATTCGGCTTAATGTGGGCTGAGATATTCTACCTCCACAACAATTCTTATAGAGAGATATCTTGTTAAATTCTTGGACTTATATGGGATGATTTTTTTAAAGGGGGGTGATTGGTAGAGAAAAATAGGGCACCAAGACTATTAGAAATAAAATTATAAACAAATAACACAAAATGATCAAAATATCTTAAGCATGCCGACCTCCCAAGCGACATTGAAATGTGTGCGCGTAAACACATGAAATTGCATTTAATCCCTAAGCTTCCATAACTCAAAATAAAAAATATGCAACATTTATTCAAGCCAACATAGTCCATAAAAAAATCTATGGAACATGTGGTCATTGTCTATGTCACATTCACATCTGGAGTATCCACTAGATAGATGAGAGAATAACTCAGATTATTTTATCTTTCTATAAAAACATAAATTAGGAAATTGCCATAAACACAAATCACCATCAATGGCCCTTGTTCATGAAATCAATCTCATCTCTGTATTTTTTACCTATTTTGTGTAATCTGATCATTGTACTATTGTTATATAACTCGTGCATATGGTTGCATAAATTTCAGCATTTTCCCATGCTTACTCCTGAACACAAGGATTAATGTTCCACACTAACAACTTGGTTAGATATTTCCATAAGTCCATATTCTCATATGTAATTTGGGAAGTTGTTAGTCATATAAAATACTTAGTGACTATGTACAACATCAAAAGAAAATGAGAAGGTAAAATATAGTACAAATACACCTATGGAAACACAAAACATAACATGATCAATAATAGGAAGATATCGATCCTAAAGAAAACTTTATAGAATGAAATTAATTGATTTCAAAAATCAATCATTTCTCTATACAATGGTCTATCCTACCTATGATATTCATTCGACATTATATTTACTAATGTAAATATTCTATTTACAAATGTAAATCACTGTACTTTCTTGTACCTAATTTTTTTCTAACATTCTTGGTGCAAGTATCCATTCTAATAAAATTTATCCATCTCACTAGTATGTGAAAATCCTAAGCCTGCAATTCTCAATAGTGAAATAAAAAAAATTCATGATTGATGTGAGAAAATCCCACTCAAACAAAAATGATGTGGGAAAATCCATCTCAAACAAACTTTAACAAAAGAAGAGTGTGCAATAATAATCTATGACTAATTCTTATTGAATAATGAAAAAAATTATATAGCTTTTACAAGAGGAAACTACATCAACGAACTAAGAGAAAGACTTTAGATATCCAACAAAATAGGAACTATGCACTAAAACATGGAATAGGTTCGGGAAAGATGTCAGCCATGTCCATAAACATCTCAACCAGTCCATGATACGAGTAAACTAAAAGATTCAACACTCTAACAATCATATTAGTTTACAAATATAATAAGAAGAACATGAGACTAAACTCAAAATATTAAACTTAAACTATATACTAAAGAGTTATTTTTATAATTCCTCCTAACCTTATCATTCCTCCCACTCAAAAATAAATGACGTGGGAGAATCTCACTCAAACAAAGTTTAACACAAGAGTATGAAATAAGAATATCTCTAACTAATTTTTATTGAACAAGAAGAATCTTATATAGCTTTTACAAGAGGAAACTACCTCAACAAATTGTGGAGAGAAAGACTCTATAGATCCAACAAAATAAGAACTATGCACTAAAACAAGGAATATGTTGAGGAAAGATGTCAACCATGTCCTTGAATATCTCAACTAGTCCATGATAATAGGAAACTAAAAGATTCAACAATCTCACACCCATATTAGTTATTATATATAATGTGAAAAACATGACACTAAATTCAAAATATTGAACTTAAACTATATACTAAACATTTATTTAGTTTGAACCTTCATTCAATGATCTGGATGTTTAGCCAAAGGATAAGAAAACAAAATGGAAGCAAAATATAAAAACCAAAAATTCCACAAGCAAAACAACTTTAATAACAAAAAAAAATGGTTTGCTATTGATTTTCAAACTAAATGACTGCAATTTCCCTATCCAATTAAGAAATCCCAAGATCACTTGCAATGTTCACTCTAGAATTCTTCGAGCAATTCAACTTGTTCAATCATTATTGCTTTAAGCCTCCTCACACACCCCTACGAACTTGACATTTCTCTTTTAACTAAACCCCTTATAAAAGAGAAAATCTACATACAATGACATCTCTTTTACCATTAATTTTCTTCAAACAGAAAGGAAAATATAGCATTCCACATTCTCATCTAAAATCATAATTCACTGGTCAAGGTTCCAACACTAAAATTACAACCCAAAATTCAAACAAAAGAAAGATGACAAGTGGAAAACCGCCCATTTGTAAGATCAATTTCTTCTTAGCAATTACTTAGAAAATTACATTTCTTTGGAAGTGTTTCTTTGCACTTGCCATCGATACCCACACAAACACATTAATTTAGCATTCAAAGTTGTTTCCGCAAAAATGGAATAATAAAAGTAAATGAGTCAGTTAGAGAACTCTTACTAACATATACGCAATTTCTTAATGTGCAAGAGAGTTGAATCTCCCAAACTATGCCTCGCGCTTAACATGGATTCTGGACTATATTACATAAATCTAATTCTTGTAATTTGTATCATTAAATATTAAAGTGGTAAAACTAGAATTTAGCATTTTATCACAACAACTACTTTGGAATAGTGAATTTTTTTTTCACTCTAATGATGAGGAGACACAAAGGAATGAGCTATACAAAGAGATTCAAAAAAAAAAGTACCTTTGCATGTGTAACCATTTGAGTGAATATAGGTGCCCAAGATCCTTGTATATTATTAGAAATCTTTTGAAATTTTGTAGACCTCCAAATGGTATCTGGGTTAATTGGACTCTGTGATGGAGTTGAATGATAGATGTGTGATATAGGTGTAGAAGTTCATATTCTTACACTGTTAACAACTATGAACTGATGAGTAAACCCAAACATGGGAGAAGCATAGGGAAGAAGAGGAGAAATATGTTTATTATGAAAAGGAACATCAGAACTACCAATTAACTGCCTCCTAATGGCATCTGAGATAATTGTCCTCTCTGATGAGGCTGAATCATAAAAGTGTGAGACATGTGTAGTAGTTAGTATACTTAAATTTTTCACAGATCTCAACTAATGAATTATTGTAACCATTGGAGAAGGCTTTGAAAGAAAAGGAGAAATATGATTATTGTGAACAAGGAAATCAGAATCACCAGTTAACTGCCTCCTATAGGTATATGGGTTAATTGTATTATGTAATAAAGTTGGGTCATGAAAACCCAATATAGGTGTACCAGTTGTTATACTCACATTGTTAACATCTCCAGATTGATGAATAATAATAGCCATTGATGAATAAAAATCAGATGTTGTTGTACAAAAACTTTTTGTTTCATCTTTGAATTTTCCTTCTCGTTTCACTTTAGTCTTTCCTTTACTCCACTCCCATTTTTTCAGAAAATGTAATACTTCTTCCTTGGACTGAAATTGACGTTTTGTAATTGATTCATGGTAATACTACAAAACAAATAGACCTCCAAGCCTCACATTTAGTCGGAAAGTATTGAAAAGAAAATTCATTTCAAAACTCACAATTCTTTCCTATGATTTTATGAAACCCCACAGGACTCTGCATTGTGGATAACGTTCAATCTATGATCCAATCTAGTCAGCCAACTATGATTAAGCCTTGTAATTCTCATATTAACTAGGAAATAATTCAAAAGAGAAAAGCATTTAAAAGTTGACCATTCTTTCATACAAATTCATGAAATGGTGGATGATGTTGAATCTGTGATTAGGGGAATCTACTCAACTAAATATGCTTAAAAGAAAAGCATCCAAACTAACACTACTAGAGTTGAAAAAGATTTCAAAATTTAGAATGGCCTAATTAATTCATACCAGAAGCAATCCTTACACTCCATGCAAATCCTTACACTCCAAACAAGACATTATTGAGATCGCTACCCTCCATCACTTTTATGAAACTTTCCAAGAAAAAAAATTGTAGCTCAAATTATGCGTATAGGTGTTATATAAAACCAATATAGAGTCCCCTTAAGTTATGTGTGTAGATTATGAATAAATGTTTATAGTCATGGTTGCATTTTTCTATAGACAAACTCTTATGTGATTTAGACAGCCATTGAGTCATTCATGGATCGAGCAACTTTAGCACTAACCTCTATTACTTATATTTTTTCATGTGAATGGAGGTCTTTTGTCCAAGTGCTCATGTGAAATCCACGTGAAAGCTACTGGAACATAATAACCAACTGAAAACCTAAGAACATTCTAGAGGAAGAACCATAACCAACTGAAAACCTAAGAACATTCTAGAGGAAGAACCTTCTAGAAGCATAACCTTATAAAAAGTCCTCTTACAATTATTATATCTAACTATCATAGTTGACCTTATTTAATACTATAGTGGACCTAGTCCACCTTACATTGAATGACCTACTATTATAACTATGGGTCCTCCGTTCCCCCTACTACCTCTCTAGCTACCTAATATATGAAGCAATAAGACTCGGCGAAGGTTTGTGGTAGTCACAAAAAGACATTGGTGTCTCCTACATAGTTGGTGCTTAGGAGTGGAGAATGGTGTTGGTTTTTCTCAGATAAAGAGATTGAAGTCTCTTGCTAAGTTGGTGCTTAGTGGTGAGGATTAGTGTATCTAGTATATTGGTGTCTATGAATATTTGTGATAGTAGGTTGGTTCTTACTAGGATTTGTACCAGTTGGTATTGAGATCTCAAGTAGGTTGGTGCTTGTAAGTGTAGGTTGGTCCCTACAAATAATTATAAAGAGAATTTCTTGGTTTCATGTTTCAACCTAAATTTTTTGTTCCATGTTCTACAATCCATAGATTTCATATGTGATATTTTTCTTATGGTTGATTCAAATGTTTGAAAAAGTAAAAAAATTTCTTACACTTATTCACCCCCAACTCTCAGTCTAAGTGTGTGCTCAACAAAAATAAATTGTCAAGATAAATATATGTATCCTCTCTTGATTTATGAAACATATAAAAAAATATAAACTTAGATATATTCCCCCACTTATTCTTGGAATCAATTATCTCTCTATATATCTCCACACAATGCTTAAAATTTCAAGCTTGAAAAATATACATTATTTTTGTTGTTCCATGCTCTTTAAATATTTTTTAGTTGAACATCTCTATATATTTCTACCTATATCCATATTTCCTTTTATTGCAGAAAAATTTTGAGACCAAAAAAATTACCTACTTGTTCTAGCATTTGTAAATTAGGTTTCTTTTATATGATATAACAAACACAATTTTCAAAACAACATGATTATCTCTGAAATTCATATACCCTTCTCTCTACAATATCTACATTGTCTTCATAGATATAATGATGTTACTCTACTCTATACTATAGGTCTCCTCTTAAAAAAATATTAAGTCTTGGTTAGTCACCTCTAGCTATATCTCTCTACATATAGCTCATGTGACCAAAACCAATGTTTTGTCTACAAACTGTTGTGATGTGATCGACAACAGCTCCATAGATACAGTGGTTGATACTTTTATGGCCAAATAATATAATTTTTTTTTTCATATATATACTCCATAAATCATATAATTGAATTTGTAAACTTGTCCTTCTTTGTTATTAGCTTCATAAATATTTTGAAAATAAAATCATGAAATATTTGAATATGCTTAAAAATCAATTTCTTAAGTTCTATTCTTATTTAATCATTTTCTTTATTGTATAGCCGGCAAATTTAGGTATGGTGTATAATTTTAAAACCTAGTGACATGTTCCTGAACTCGTTGAATTGTGGTGCCTCCCCTCGAATGTTTAATTAAATGACTCCTTTTATAACCAGTGGTGTCCCTTCGATTCAATAAACATCAATGACTATTTTGTTTCAATGTAATGTTTGCGTCATTCTTTAACCTTCAACAATAGGATGAGAGATCATTGCAATTTAACCCTCAACAATCACAAACAAAACCTGCAATTTTTTTCCTTTCCACTCTCACCCTCTTCGAATTCTCAATCTAGATAGATGGATGTTTCTTGTTACAGTTTCACATGGTGTATTTATCTAATACAATGTTATGCCCAAATCACATATGATTAATTATATGAACTGAACACCACTCACATAGTATATATCATTTATTATCATAAAGTCATTTAATACATTGACATTGATTCTCTTTTATAGAGTTCACGGGTGGTTGATGAACTATCTACCAAGTATAATAGGATAAAAAGGATTTCTTGTTCCTTATCTATTTTCTTATAGAATTGTCTAAAGTGAGTCTCTGAAAAAAATCCAATATAAAAGGGTAAAATTGTTAATTTGAGAGAGTCATAATTTCCAACCCAAAGCTCATATTTGAGAGAGCCCTATTATAATCATCCTATCCACCTATAATTCATATTCGAGCAGCATAATCATCTCCAAATATGAAAAATAAATGCATTTAAAAATAAGTGTATTGGTAGGGTTAAAAGGATTGAAATTACGCATAACTTTTATAAAATTGAATTCTTCTTATCTAATAGAGTTTTATTATTGCGTGTGCATTTTACAATGTCATGGGTACAATAAGAACAAATCAAATCCATTGTGTGGAATAGAAGCAATTGAATTCTTCTTATCTAATAGAGTTTTATTATTGCGTGTGCATTTTACAATGTCATGGGTACAATAAGAACAAATCAAATCCATTGTGTGGAATAGAAGCATAGAATATGCCTAAGGAACTCGTAACGTGAGGAAGTGAAAGTTATGTATGTTAGTTTGGGAAATGAGGATATAGAGTCTAATGGGAGTATGAGTAGAGTAAAGCGAATAGAGATGATTGAGACCACGGAGATATTAAGAATGGAAGTGTTGAGTTTTAAAACTGATAATGAGAGAATAATAATACCACAACAAGAGAGACAATATTAACACCCATTTGTTGAAGAGTCTAAACAAACTTAAAAAGAAATTGAGAATTGTAACAAGTTCAAGACATGAAGAAGGGAGATACAATGATAGAGGAAAAAATTATAAAGGATCCAGGCATTGAAGGCATGTTAGCAAGACCCATAGAGCACATCATTCACTTGTTTATTCAACAAGGAAGAACCATTTATCCAAAGAGTCAGAGTATCCCATAAGTATCTCTTGTCAGGAATCAAAGGAGAAGGAATGAATCATACCACTTGCAAGGAGAACTTAGGAAGTTCAAGACACAAAAAATTGATGGAGAAAATAAAAAAGAGAGAAGAGGTTGCAACCTGGTTTCTTGAAATAAAAAAATATTTCTAGTTACATAACTATTCCCTCAACTTGGATAACAGAGTTGACATATACCATTTGCAAGAAAAGTCTTTTATGTGGTTTTACAAAGATAAAATAGAATATGATCAACTAAAGAATTTGGAAGAGACCATAAGGCTAAGTACTTGTATAAGTAGAGTAAGGGAAGAGCAACATTCCAGAAGTCTTGGAAGGAAACTCATGGTGAGTCAATGATGGCATAATATTATGAAAAAATACCACGACCATCGATCAAATGTTGGGGTTGTAAAGGATAAATGAGCTTTTCAAAATCTATCCAATAGATTGAATGGAGTGAGTACAATTGCTTATGTAAAAATCATTCCATTGGTTTCTTATGATATCTTGATTGGAATGGATTGATTAGAACAACATCATGATTTTCTAGAATATCATAATAATACATTTATATGTCTTTATGAAGAAGAAAAACATATCTTGGTGAAAGGAATTCAAGGACCCCTTTCTATAAGAGAAATTTCAGCCTTACACATGAAGATATGTTTAAAGAAAGTGTGTCAATTATTTGCAACTCATGTAGAATAACTAACCAAGAATAAGAGTCCAAATTTAGAAATATTTTCTAGAAGTGTTTAGGGATATTCGAGGTTTACCACCCAAGAGGGACATACACTTATCTATTGATCTAGTTCCTCAAGATTCCCCAATATCGAAAAATCCTTACACGATGAATAAATGTTCAAGAAGGGATACATACGTCCAAGTGTCTCACCTCACGGAGACGAAAAATTCTTTCAGGATGAATAAATGTTCAAGAAGGCATAAATACGTCCAAGTGTCTCACCTTAGGGAGAACTATTTCTCTCTATGAATAAGAAGGATGGGACCTTGAGTTTGTTCATTGAATTTAGGTAACTAAGTAAAGCTACAATGAAGAACAAGTGCCATCTTAGAAAAATTGATGATCTCTTCAATCACTGAAAGGAGAAAAGGTATTTTCAAAGATAGACCTTAGATAAGGATACCATGATGTGAGAATCAAAGATGAATATATTAGTAAGACAATATTTTGAACTTGGTATGGACACTATGAGTATATAGTGGTGCCATTTGGATTAAAAAATGCACCATGTCTTTATGTCTCTCATCAATGGCATATTTAGAAAGTACTTTGATAAAATTTTCATATTCTTCTTCGATGACATACTTCTCTATTTAGAAGAGCATGAGAATCAGATCCATTATTTGGCTCATATTATTTCTTAGAAGGGAATATCAATTGAACTAGAAAGGACTAAAGAAATGGAGGAATGGAAAACACAGGAAATCTAACGGAATTCAAGTCTTTCATTGGATTTGCCGATAAAATTTAAATGGACCTCTAAGTGTAAAGAAAAATTTCATCTTTTGAAGGAATTATTTACAAGTGCACCAATTTTAAAGATTGTTGATCGAAATCATATACTTCGTGGAGTACCTACCCAAAAAAGGCAATGTAATATGCTATGAGTCCAGTGAATTGAAAGAGAAAGAGAGGACTTATCCCACACATGACTTAGAGTTTCCAACCATAGTCCATGCTTTAAAAATGTGGAGGAATTATAGACCATACTAGTTTGATGTATTTGTTTGAAACAACAACATTAAATGCTAGACAAATCTGTCCTATTTTATCCTATTTTATCCTACATGTTGAAAATGGCGATGATTTATCTTATATTTGACAATTTTCTGATCAATTTTACAAACATGAGTGTAATGAGATCTTTGTGTTTAAGGAGTGAAAACTTTTACATGATTATATCCTCTTAAGAGATTACAATTGGTAAGGGTAACTATGAGAACATCAAACATATACATAAATAAGGGAATTATTAGGCACATATTGACACCAATGAGTGTAATGAGATATTTGTGTTTAAGGAGTAAATACTTTTAGATGATTAGATCCTCATAAAAGCTTACAATTGGTAAGGGTAAAGACATACTACATTAAAGACATGAGAAAATCTGAAAAAGATTAAGGTTCACTTAATAGAGAGAAACTACATTAAAGATAAGAGTTACTAAATATTAAAATTCACTCACCATAGACTTGTGTACAAAATTAATTAAATGCCATAGTAATAAAAAATTGATAAACACAAAATGTAATATCATCATATAGTTTAAAATGTGAATTTACATTCTCCCAATAATTTCAAGTTCTCTACAAGATTTTTTTAATAGGTTTTATTGCTTTGACATGGATGACTTCTCTATTGTAAAAATTCTATTAACCTTACAATGAACCAAAAAAATATAAAGATTTTAAATTCCCTACCTATACTAATGAATATTTAATTTTACAATCATTTTGATTTCTACAAGTAGGATAGCAAATCCAATAAGTTACAGATAACTGTTCCTTGCAAAGGAAATGTCTTTGAAAACCATTATAGAAAACTTTGGATTAGGTTCTTCGAATTTCTGTCATTGACATGTAAAGTTTTCTTTCAACTACAAAGGATTACATGGTATCACCTCACTTTTAAATAAAAACTTACAAGTAGGATGATACATATAAGGTTAATTGGGTTTTATGTGGGCTGAAATATTCTACCTGCACAACAATTATTATAGAGAGACATCTTGTTAAATTCTTGGACTTATATGGGATGCTTTTTTTCAAGGCATCTACAAGTGAACCAATTAATTTTCTTCAATCACTTTTCCACATTTTTCATTATTTTAAAGGAGGTGATTTGTAGAGAAAAGTTGGGCACCAAGACTATTAGAAACAAAATTATAAATAAATGACACAAAATGATCAAAACTTCTTAACCATGCAGACCTCCCAAGCCACATTGAAATTGTGTGTCCCTAAACACATGAAATTAGATTTAATCCCTAAGATTCCCTATCTCAAAATAAAAAATCTGCACCATTTATTCAAACCAACATAATCCACACAAAATCTATGGAACATGTGGGCATTGTCTATGTCAAATTCACTTCTCAAGTATCCACTAGATAGACCAGAGAATAACTCAATTTAGTTTATCTTCCTATAGAAATAGAAATTAAGAAATCTTATTTCTGCATTTTCCCCTAAACACAAATTACCTTCAATGGCCCTTCTTCATGAACTCAATCTCGTCTATGTATCTTTTACCTATTTTATGTAAATTGATCATTGTACTATTGTTATATAGCTGGTGTATATGCAGAAATTTCCACAATTTCCCCTACTTACTCCACAACACAAAGATTAATGTTCCACACTAACAAGTTGGTTAGATATTTCCATCAGCCCATATTCTCATATGTAATTTGGGAAATTGTTAGTCATATAAAATACTTAGTGACTATGTAAAACATCAAAAGAAAAGGAGAAGGCAAAATATAGTACAAATCCACCTATGGTAACACAAAACATGACCAAGAATATGAAGATATCGATCGTAAAGAAAAATTTATAGCCTGAAATCAACTCATTCCAAAAATCAATCATTTCTCTATACAATGTTCTCTCCTACCTATTTACTAATGTAAATCTTGAATTTAAAAATGTAAATCATTGTACTTACCTAATTTTCTTCTATCATACTTGGTGCAAGTTTCCATTCTAATAAAATTTATCCATCTCACTAGTATGTGCAAAAGACTAAGCCTACAATTCTGAATGGTGAAATGAAAAATTTGCATGATTGAAAAACATGAGACTAAAATCAAAATATTAAACTTAAACTATATCCTAAACAATTATTTTTTATAATTCGTCCTAACCTTATCATTCCTCCCACTCAAAAATAAATGATGTGGGAAAATCTCACTCAAACAAATTTCAACAAGAAGAATCTTATATAGCTTTGCTTTTACAAGAGGAAACTACATCAACAAATTGAGGACATAAAGACTCTCCATATCCAACAAAATAAGAACTATGCACTAAAACAAGAAATAGGTTGAGGAAAGATCTCAACCATGTCCATGAATATTTCAACTAGTCCATGATATTAGGAAACTAGAAGATTCAACACTCTCACACCCATATTAGTTATTATACATAATGAGAAAAACATGAAACTAAATTCAAAATATTAAACTTAAACTATATACTAAACA
The DNA here is from genome assembly GCA_032191745.1 of Picea mariana. Lineage (NCBI taxonomy): Eukaryota > Viridiplantae > Streptophyta > Pinopsida > Pinales > Pinaceae > Picea > Picea mariana. Next base: position 5,314 of record JASDQU010189176.1, on the reverse strand, counting down.
TTTATTCAGTTTAAACTTTCATTCCTTATCAATGATCCACATGTTTAGCCAAAGGATAAGAAAACATAATGGAAGAAAAATATAAAAAGAAGAAATTCCACAAATATGAAAACTTTAACAACAGAAAAAAATAGTCTCCAATGATTTTCAAACTAAATCACTGCAATGTCCAAATAATAAATCCCAAGATCACTTGCAATTTTCACTCTAAAATCCTCTGAGCAATTCAACTTGTTCATTCATGAGTTCTTTAAGCCTCCTCACACATGCCTAGGAACTTGACATTTCTCTTTTACCTAAACCCCTTGAAAAAGAGAAAATGGACATACAATGACATCTCTTTTACTATTAATTTTCTTCAAACAGAAAAGAAATTGTAGCATTCCACATTCTCATCTAGAATCATAATTCACTGGTCAAGGTTACAACACTAAAAATACAACCCAAAATTCAAACAGAAGTGTCTAAAGATGACACGTGGAAAACCTCCCATTTGTGAGGCCAATTTCTTCTTACCAATCTCGGAGCAAATTACATTTCCTCGGAGGTGCTTCTTTGCACTGGCCATGATACCCGCACAAACACTTTAATTTAGCATTCAAAGTTTTTTCCTGCAAGGATGCAGTACTAAAAGTAAATGATTCAGTTACATAACTCTTACTCACATATATGCAATTTCTTAATTTGTGAGAGATTTGAATCTCCCAAACTATGCCTGGCACTTAGCATGGATTCTGGACTATATTACACAAATCTAATTCATGTAATTTGTATAATTAAGTATTAAAGTGTGTTAAAACTATAATTTATGGTATTACCACAAAAATTACTTTGGAATAGTGAATAAAAATTTACACTCTTATGCTACGACACAAAGGAATGAGATATATAAAGAGTTTTAGAAAAAGTACCTTTACATGTGTCACCATGGTTTCTTCTCTTCAATGAATCTAGTTGACCAAGATCCTTTTAGATTATTGGAAACCCATTGTTTCTTCTCTTCAGTGAATCTAGGTGCCCAAGATCCTTGTAGATTATTGGAAACCCTTTGAAATTTTGTAGACCTCCAAATGCTATCAGTGTTAATTGCACTTTGTGATGGAGCTGAGTGATAGATGTGTGATATGGGTGTAGCAGTTGGTATTCTTACATTGTTAACAACTCCCAACTGAGTAAACCCAAGCATGGGAGGAATAATGGTATCCGGGTTAATTGCACTCTGTGATGGAGCTGAGTGATAGATGTGTGATATATGTGTAGCAGTTCCTATTTTTACACTGTTAACAACTCCCAACTCAGGATTAAACCCAAACATGGGAGGAGCATAGGGATGCAGAGGAGCAGCATGTTTATTGTGAAAAGGAACATTGGAACTACCAATTAACTGCCTGCTAATGGCATCTGATCTAATTGTACTCTCTGATGAGGCTGAATCGTAAAAGTGTGGTACAGGTGTAGTAGTTGGTATACCTAAATTGTTCACAGATCTCAACTCATGAATTGTTGCAACCATTGGAGAAGGGTGTGAAAGAAAAGGAGCAACATGATTATTGTCAACAAGGACATCAAAATTGCCAGTTAACTGCCTCTTATAGGTATATGGGTCAACTGTATTCTGTAGTACAGCTGGGTCATGAAAACCCAATATAGGTGTACCAGTTGGTATACTCACATTGTTAACATATCCAGAATGATGAATAATAGTATCCATTGATGAATAGAAATATGGTGTTATTCTAGATAAACTTTTTGTTTCAACTCCGAATTCTCCTTCTTGTTTCTCTTTAGGCGTTCCTTTACTCCACTCCCATTTTTTCAGAAAATGAAATACTTTTTTCTTGGACCGAAATTGACGTTTCGTAATTGGGTCATGGTAATACTGCAAAACAAATAGCCCCAAAAGCCTCAGATTTACTGGGAAAGTATTGAAAAGAAAAATACATTTCAAAAATGACTATTTTTTCATATAAAAACATGAAACATAGCAAGACTCTGCATTTTGGATAATGTTCAATATGTGACTATGGGAATCTATTCAACCAACTATGCTTAAGTCTTGTAATCCTCAGATTTACTAGGAAAGAATTCAAAAGAAAAATGAACTTCAAAACAGACCATTCTTTCATACAAATTCATGAAATGGTGGATTATGTTTAATCTGTGACTATAGGAATCTACTCAACCAAATATGCTTAAAAGAAAAACATTCAAACTAACAGTACTAGAGTTGCAAAACCTTTCAAAATTTAGAATGGCCTGATTAATTCATACCAAAGGCAGTCCTTACACTCCAAATATTATAGAGACCGCTACCATCCATCACTTTTCTGAAACTTTTCGAAAATCTTGGAAGAAAAAAACCTGTAGCTCAGATTATGCCTCTATGTTTGATCTAAAAAACATATACAGTCCCCTTAAGTTATGTGTGTAGTTTCTAATTAGATGACTACAGTCATGGTTACATTTTTTTTTATAGAGAAACTCTTCTGTGATTTAAACATCCATTGAGTCAGTCATCGATTGAGCAGCTTTAGCACTAACCTCTATTACTTAGATTTTCTTCTAAGATACATCAGAAGAAATTTTGCAGAAAAAAGACTCCACTAGTACTTAAAATTTGTCATATGAATCATTTAAAAGTTAAAACATATGCAGTGCAAAATTAACACCGCTTTTTGCAGGAGGGAATGAGCATTTCATTCACAAGAACAGGAGCCCAGATTTCTTTTGAAAACTGAGAATATGCACAAATTGTGCAATGGTCAAGACAAGCATGCTGCACTGGAATTTCTTCACAACAATCTATTTCACTAGGAAGACAAGCATGGTGCACTGCAATTGCTACACAACAATTTATTTCACTAGGTCAACAGTTGTTGAATTTTACAAAGTACATATTCAGGAAATTCACTATTTGCATGAAATCTTAATAAAATTCCCGAACTTCTCCAGCTCAAAATCAGAGTAAATACATTGAATTTGAAAAGAAAAGTTTCAATCTATGCTAGAGTGTCAGAAGTAGCCAGATTGTATTTGTGTGTTGGTTGTCTGAATTGCAACAACCTACATCTCTTTTATTCGTTCAAGTCTAATTAAAATGCAACTACTACACATAACAGACGTTTTTCTCTAAAACTTGAAACAGCTCAGCAAAACAACCAAAACAAAATAATATGAAAGAAGCGGGAAAAAACAAAATGTTTAGCCTTCTACAACTCAAAGAAACAGAAACAGAGGCTTCAATCCAATGCTAGACATAGGGAAGAGCAAGTGGGCATTAATACCTTATCTTTCTTGCCTGCACTCTTGCCTCTCTTTCTAACTCTGGTTTCAGTACGCCATCCTTTGGGCAGCCAATCTGGGGATTGAGGTTCAGATTTTGAGGTCTGTCCATCAGGATGAACTGTTGGATCATCATTCTTCGTTTCGTGTGTGGCATCCTCGTGAGAGGAAGGAGACTTTGCATCCTCATTGCCTTTTAAATGAATTGCAGAAGGGTTTTCAATCGACTTCTCTTTAATATGCTCTGTGGAGAGGACTTCCATGGTTGGTGTCCAATGCAGATCGTATTCAATGAGAATGCTGGTTGTCACTCTGCGTGTTTCTGGACAATGAGAATGCTGGAGGATTTACAGCGCTGAAGTAGCGAAGTAAAAAATCAATCAACTCTCACCACTGCGTTCGTACCACAAGGGAGTTCCACCACCTGGCTAAATCTAACTCCCATTAAGTATATATATAATAATATTTGTTTACCTCAAGCAAGACCTACTTCACATACATATTTTTAAATTTTATTGGTGGTGTAGTTTTTTTGACTGAGCTAATTTCACGCCCGTTTATGAATTTATCAATATATTTATATCGATTTTTTACCGTAAAATATGGGCATGTGGCACCAAAAAGTAATCTCAACCTAAAAGGTCGACATCAAGCTAATTATACTCACACCCTCCTTAATATATTTAAATAAATAATTAAACGAGATTAAAAAATAAAAATGAGATAATAGATATTTGTTATTATAAAGGTCGTTTATGAATTTATCATCAAACTAATTATACTCACACCCTCCATATAAAGTCAATCGTAACTAGGTGTGCACTAAAAATATTCAACACGTATCTAACTCATGATTAGATTTTAGTGGTTATAGAAATAAAATTATTGATATATTTAAATAATGAAGTAAAAAAGATTAAAATTTAAAAAGAGGTTAATATATATATGTTATTATAAAGGTGGGAGTAATTTAAAAAGTGGATAAATTGTAAAAAAATATTTAAATTAGATAAGAATTTTGTTATAAGACATAATATTATTGAATTGAATTTTGACTATGGAATATTATTATTTTTCCTTTAGGGTTTGGTCTATTTAAAGCTAATTCATCGTGGCAACACATTGTAAGGGTTGGAAAAAATGCATAATAAAAGTTGGATTTGTCTACTTACTTCAAAAATGAAAATGTAAGCAATTAGATTATAATGTTTCAAATTTGTAAACATTTATTTGGCCAAAAAATATATTTTTTTCTAAATTTTGGGCCACGTTTATGGGTTTCTCCGATCCCTAACCCCTTATTGCTCATAGATAACTACTCTAACTACTTGTTTGTAGTATGAAAAAGATCCAAGGGGTAGATGATAGATCATTATGCCATTTAGCACCATTATCCTCACCATTTATTATCTAGACCGCAAGCCCCTTATCCCATGTCTTTGAATTATCCCCTTCAGAACTAGAAACTCTTGTTCGTAGTAGTCTTTGCTCACTTTATCTTGTCAAAAAGGGACCATCTCTCTTCCTTGGACTTGTTTGAGTGAAGGAGTTGGAAGTGAATTTGATCATCATTGGCTCAAGTGTAGGACCTAGAATCTGGTTCTGGAGCAACGCCGTGATGGATACAGGTTGTAACTATAACATCCCCATTATAATCCCCACTTTAATTAATGCAGAGCATAGATATGAATATGTCTATGGAGAAGCAATGTAATTAGCCAAATGTATTTTATGAATTTTAATAAATATAATGCGATACTAGTTGTTGGGAATATGGGCAGAGATGCGAGCTCATTAATCCACAAGCATGGGGGAATGCCTAGGGAGTGTCTAAGAGGGGCCCAAGGGGGAAATGGTTTATGAGTATTAATTCAAATCCATAATTTTGAATTTTATTATCATTTGGAGAAACCTTCTATTTTTTCTTGAGTATATGAGAGCCGAATTATCAATGACATGTGAGAGGGTGGGTGTGAGAGTCACATACCATAAATATTGAATACCATGGGACTAAAGTAAAACAAAATTGGGT
>JASDQU010189172.1:2293-16025 GCA_032191745.1 Picea mariana | reverse complement strand
ATGAGGTATATCTCTGAGCTAAGGTGAATTTTATTAGTTTCCTTTCTAGCTCATATACTATTGTGTACTTATCAGGGTTAGGATGAGCCTTAGTGGCTTTGATGTGCTCAAACTTGGATCTCTTAAGTCTCTTTATGGGAGCCAATATTTATTTTATGAAGTTTACTCAGTGGAGTCGCTAGGGGAAACATGGTAGTCTGAATGTGTCTAATATTTTTTCACCATCAAAGGTTAGATATGATCATTTTCATTCTCCTAGGATAATCTAATTTGTTACTCTATCCCCAAAAATGATGCCAGAAGATGTTGGTCCTAAATTTTTCACCTGACTGCTAAAATGCAGAGCTAGGCCACATCAAGTTTTGGAATGGTTGATTTTTTGGTTATTTGATTGTGTTGGTCAGTTGGAGGGTTGGTTTACCAAGACAAGAACATGGTTGGGTTAAAAAAATGATATGGATGAGGGTCCTCCTTGGCTGGTGGCACACAAATGAAAGACAAGTGAGGTAATTGAGGAAAGAACATGGGAAACAACAAACCACTCAATGAATAATCTGTTGTAAGAAGTTTAGTACTTAAAATATTATTTCAAGGAATTAAACATGTATCAAAAACACAATTACTCCCATAGGTTTCAATAGAAACAAACCTTCACCAAAGCATTAGCTATTTTACAGGTTGCATATCAGTAAAGACAAGTTATATAGTAGATAAAGGAAATGATTTGCACAAATCAAAAATTGCATTCAAGATAAGATAAAAATACATGTAGATTTGGAAATAAACACACTGTCATCAAAAGTATATTCAGGGATGATTTTAAGGATGGAAAATTATTTTAAAATGTAGAAACCTTGACGAATCTTACTTATCCTTCATATGCCAACTATAAATGTTTGGCGATATTTTTGTAAAACTATTCAAATTTCTAAGGATTTTATATAGTTTTTATAAAATTTTGGTGTTTTTTAAGGTAAAATAATTTTATCCTGTAGAATTTGGGCGAATCATTTTTAAAATAGCGAATCTCATTTTTGGAAAAACCATGGAAAATTAGCCCATGAGAAAAATTTAGCCCCTAAAATCATCCATGAGTATATTCAATAGGTAGAGATATTTAATCAATGCATAGAACATGCTCAAGCAGTTTGATGTATTGATATTATTTTCCCAAAAACCTAACCCTCAAAACATACAAAGATTGCATATTTATCAAAGTTGTAGAGGCTCTCATCCATCTGGAACTAAGGCTTAACTCTACATTATCAATTAGAGAACAACTTATTGAATTAACTAAATACTGTTGGAGTATAGTAATGCATACTTCGAGATTGACTTAATAAAAAAAGAGTGGTTCATATCACACATAAATGACCACTTATTATGCCTTAATCTAAAAGAGTCTTGCAATTAAACAATTAAAAACTGCTACTAGCAATAAACTAGACTTATGCATATGTTGGAGTAAACTGAACTTTGTATCGAGCACTGGTGTCCATGTGCATCGTTGGAGGCCACTGGGAGATAACTAGGTGTGTTGGAAGATTATTCAAGAACTCCTTCAGATTATCTCCTTTAGAAAGAAATAAGTCTTCTGGTGCTTCTTCTGGAGTCTTTGATATTTCTTCTACAGTCTAGAGTGGAGTTTCTCCAATTCCTCATTATGGTGTTGTAAGGTCTGGACTTGCAACTTCAGCTCTTGTACCTATTTATTGTCATCAGGATTATTTGTCTCGACCTTAACCTGCCTTTTCTTCTTGTCTTTCTCTGTGATGGGCGGGTTGTGGTCTGCTATTGTTATGCTTCTCCTCATCCTCATGTCATACCCGTGAACTACCTCAGGTTCCTTTGAATCCAAGTTGCTTCCTGATGAGTAATCTGATGTTGTAGACTAGCTGGATTAGAAATTCATTTGAGACTTGCAAATCTATAGCTTCGCTCGTAAAATGAAATTTTCTTAGTTTGGCCCAGTTTAAAGAATACTTTAATGCAAGTAATTAATGAGGATAAGCCACTTCGACAATTCAACGTTCAGGATATTTTGAATGAAGAGTATAATGATCAAAAGGACTTTTCCTAATACATATCAACATATCTTTCTTGGATATTTTTATAGTCCAAAAATGCCACATATATGCATCCAAGACATTAGCCCATCCATTTGCATCCTTTTCCAAACATACTGCCGAGGTTTCCTTCTAAAAAACCACTTTTTGTATAATGTATGCACCCTACTGCACTATTATCCATACACATGTGTGTTGCATGATAATTATATCATGTATATATGCGTGATGCATGCTAAGTATCTCACATTTACCTCCAAAATTTGTAAAAAACATAAAATGGCACGAAGTCCAATGGATTTTACAGGATATGGAGGGTTTCCTAACCATTTTACCCCTTGTAGTCCATCCCCAAACCGAATAACCATATTTATATCATATAAAAAGAGGTCTTGGAGAGTTATTTAGACATATGAACAAGAGAATAATAAAACTCTGCCAAAATCCTTTCCCTCTCATTACCCAAGTTTTGCATCTTGCTCTAAGTTTAAGCCTCAACCTTCTCCTTCAACCATTCTCCCTATGAAACCCTTCCTCCTAAACTTGATGGTATTTTGGTTGTGAGAATTATATGTTGGATTGATGCACTTGGAGCCATGAAAGAGGAGCCCGGACTTGGTTCATAGAGCAGTGTTTTCAAGCAAAGGTTGTAACCTTTTATCTTGAATTTGAATATATATATATATATATATATATATATATATATATAGGCTTTTAAGTGATTACTAGAGATTGTATATGTTGCATTGTATTCTTAACTCCTTGCAGGTCATATTTGGGAGGAGATCTATGATCTAGGAGGAAACAACAAGTGGAAGCGGTCTACATCAACCGTAAGGATTCAAGGTGCACTCATTAACCTTATATTATCTTTTTCTCTTATCACTTAGTCTAGATTTTTTTGGGGTAGATTAGAGATAAGTCAGTCTTTTAAGGGAGTTATCACTCTGCCTATTCCTTAGACCCAGTTTAGGGGGAATTTCCCCATATTATATATTTCTATTTATGCAACAAATTTGGACATAAAGTAGTCCATTGTAAAGCCTATAGAAACTACAAACCAAGAAATATCTAGAGATATAAGAACAACAATAATGACGTAGAGAAATTAAATTATAACTCATTCTCTCCTTTACAAGAGTACAATGTTGAATTCCACAAGTGAAACAACTATGGCCATAAATCCATTGAATGTAGATTACTAATGCAATCCTTGAAGATGAGAAACTCTAACAAACGAGATAAGAACATATGTAAATAAAAACATATAGAACAAAAAGTAACATAATGTAAAGTGGCCCTATATGCAAAGAACAAAAATTTCCATTCGTATATTGATAGTGTATGATAAAAATAAATGACAGGAGATGAAGGTAAATTTATCACTTTGACAAAGAAGGATAAAGGTAAAGTCACTTTTGAACGAGTTGTGCAGAAGCTCCGTTCAGAACACTCTTAAAAAGAGTAAACCCCCCTGTCTTAACCTTCCTAATCAAAAGACGAAGTTAAGAGTGAAAAACCCCTATTGTGTGTGTACATGTAAAAATGTAAATTATGTACTGGTTGTAAATAAATATAAATATTGACTAACAACCAACATTTCTCCTTTTGCACACAAGCGGCAGATCAACTGCGGGAAATTATCAATGCATAGTATGGTGACTCACCAAGAAGTGGGAGAAGGCTCCCACAATAGAGACAAAGAGTCTGATGAAAGAAGGGTAGTAGGGACCCCTCCATATCTAGCTGAGACTGTGAGTAGTCTCATTGTCGAATTACAAAGCTGCAAGGATGACAATGAAAGGATGATGAAAGAACAAGAAAAGCAAACAGAAATTAATGCAGTTTTACTGCAAAGTTTATCTAATCTACAAAGACAAATGCAGCATGAACCTGAAACTCAGAAACATGGTCATATCAGTGGCCACACTGAGAGGAGCACCTCGAAAAAGGTCCACCCCAGAGGTAAGGGACCGGTGCCGAGTGATTCCTCTAAGAAGGAAGCTGGTGATTCATAAGGCTCTTCTAGCAGCAGGGATTGTTCCTATTCCTGAAAGAAACAGAAGAATCAAAAGCCTTCCAAAGGTAAAAAATTTGAAGAATTCAAAAAGGCCAAACCACCCTTCTTTGACAGTGAAATAAATAAGCGAGAGGAAGCAGAGGCCTGGCTACTTGGATTAAAGAAGTATTTCAGAGTCCATGAATTTTCAGAAAATATAAAGGCCCGAGTGGCCACCTTCAACTTGAACGGAAAGGATTCCATTTGGTGGGAAGACCTTAAGAATATGAAAGGGGTTCGAGAAGAGGACTTGTCTTGGGAACGGTTTGAGAAATACTTCTAGAAGAAGTATTTGTCAGAAAAATATTTCGACGAGAAGACAAAAGAGTTTTATGAACTCAAACTGGGGCAACTCACTATAGAGGAATATGTCAACAAATTCCTCGAATTGTTGAGATATGTGCCTTATATAAAAGTAGAAAAGGCAAAGGTGCAGCGCTTCATCAGTGGGCTACCCAAGGACTACCGGAACCGAAGTGAATTTGATGAGCCAAAGACTCTAGAAGACACTATCTGAAAGGCAACCTATTGTCATGAACAGTTTGGGCATCGAGCAGAACCTCGTTAAGGATGGAAACAGAAGAATATTTCAAGATTTCAAAAAAGGGGAATTAAATCCCCAGGGTTTAAGAACAACAAGAAGAACCCAAGAATGAACTTTCCAGCCCAGAGTATGCACCAACAGAATTTTTCCTCCTTGAGCGGAAATAAAACTCCTAGACCTGTACCAGTAAAGACTGATAACCCAAAGAGAGAACCTTTGAACTGCTGGGGTTGTGGAGAAGAACATATCCTGAGAGACTGTCCACACAGACAAAAGAATAGTCGGAGGATTTATAACATCCAGGAAGCTCCTACAGTCAATGATGTGGCCAGGAGTGTGTTGCAAATTTATGCAGCCTTGGATAATAACCAAGCTGACCATCAAGCTTCAGTGGTGGAGATAGAAGGTATGATCTCCAACCATCTAGTGTCTATTTTGATTGACCCTGGTTCAAAATTGAGTTATATAGCCCCTAAAGTTGTTGAAAAGTGTAAACTATAGCCACAAAAACAAACCAGGCCATGGTTGGTACAGCTAGCCACTGGCACCAAAAGAAGGGTAGTAGAGGTCATACCAGCCTGTCGATTGATGTTGGGTGAATTTCCCACCCAAGCAACCCTTAACATATTACCCCTTGGATCGTACGATCTGTTGATTGCTATGGACTGGCTAGCCGCCCATAAAGACATATTGGAATGTTACCATAAGACCTTAGAATGTGTGAGAAAAGAAGGAAAAAGGATGACCCTTCAAGGGATCCGAAAACCTGTCTCAGTGAGACAAATATCAGCTCTGCAAATGAGAAAGCATTGCCGAAAGGGATGTCCCCTATATGCAATACAGGTGTCGGAAACCATAGAAGGTGACAAACCCAGCCTTAAAGACCATCCTACCCTGAGGGAATATAGAGATGTGTTTTTGGAAGAGGTACCAAGTCTACCTCCGAGAAGAGACATAGAATTCTTGATAGAACTCGCACCGGGAGTGGTGTCGGTGTCTAGGACACCCTACCAGATGAGCACACCCGAGTTAGTTGAACTCAAATTGCAATTAAAAGAAATGATGGATAAGGGTTATATTCGACCCAATGTGTCTCCATGGGGAGCGCCAGTCCTGTTTGTGAAAAAGAAGGACGACACCCTTAGACTGTGTATAGATTATAGACAACTCAATAAGGTAACCATAAAGAACAAGTACCCCTTGCCTAGGATCGATGACTTGTTCGATCAATTGGGGGGTGCATCTATTTTCTCAAAGATTGATTTAAGGTCGGGATACCATCAAGTGAAAATCAAGGGTGAAGACATCCATAAAACTGCCTTCCGAACGAGGTATGGTCATTATGAGTTTGTGGTGGTGCCATTTGGGTTGACCAATGCCCCTGCCACTTTTATGTGCTTGATGAACAATGTACTTAGCAAATTTCTGGACAAATTTGTACTTGTTTTTATTGACGATATATTAATCTACTCCAAGAACAGAAAAGAGCATGAAGAGCATCTTAGACTTGTACTGCAAGTGCTAAGAGAACATCAGCTCTATGCTAAATTTAGCAAATGTGAATTCTTCCAGAAAGAAATACGTTACTTAGGCCATGTTCTCTCCGAAGAAGGAGTAGCGGCAGACCCTGACAAAATCATTTTTATCATGGAATGGCCTACCCCAAAGGATGTCTTAGACATCAGATCCTTTATGGGATTAGCAAGATATTATAGGAGATTTATAAAAGGATTCTCCAAGATTGGTTGTCCAATCACTACTCTCCAGAAGAAGGGGACAAAATTCCTGTGGACGCAGAAATGTGAAGAAAGATTTCAAACCCTGAAACATCTATTGACCCATGCACCCATGCTAAAGATCGTCGATCCCGAAGCTGATTTGCTCGTGTGCACAGATGCTTGTAGGGAAGGACTCGGAGGAGTCCTTATGTAAGAAGGAAGCGTGATCTGCTATGAATCCCAAAAATTGAACGAGCATGAAGTCAACTATGTGACCCATGATCTAGAACTGGCTACCATAGTGCATGCCTTAAAAAAGTGGAGGCATTACCTCCTAGGAAGAAAATTTGTACTTATGACAGATCACTGTGGATTGCGATAGCTGTTTGATCAACCAAATCTCAATGCTAGACAAGCTAGGTGGATGGCCCTCCTTAGCGAGTTTGATTTCGAGATCAAACACATTAAAGGTAAGGAAAATAGGGTGGTCGATGCCCTTAGCAGAAGTATGAACACAATTCACTTGGCAGTGGTGAGCACCTGCGAGACAGATGTCAAAGAAAGAGTCAGAAATGTACAAAGGATAGATCCATTTGTTCAGACCGTGACCATGTACCTACAACAAGAACCCGCCAGAGTAAAATATGAAGGCTATCAGATGACTGAAGGAGGTCTGCTCACTTACAGAAACAGATTTTATATTCCAGTGTGTGACAACTTGAAGAGGTTCATTATGGATGAACTACATAAAATACCCTATACTGGTCATCTAGGATACCAGAAAATGGTCACTACCACCAGGAAACAATTTTATTGGCCTGGATTGAAGAAAGACGTAGCCGAGTACTTGGCCATATGCATAGAATGCTAGTAGGTTAAAGCAGAACACCGACATCCAGCAGGGTTATTGCAACCTTTACCAATCCCATAATGGAAATGGGAAACCATCTCCATGGATTTCATCACAGGATTACCAACTTTGACCAAACAGAACGATGCCATTATGGTAGTGGTGGATAAATTGAGCAAGTCTGCTCATTTCATCCCTGTCAAATCAACTTGCAAAGCAATAGATATCGCCYAGGTATTCATGAAATARATATTCGGACTRCATAGTATGCTGAAAGAGATCGTGTMYGACAGAGACAYGAAATTTACTTCTAACTTTTGGAAATCAMTGATGACTRGTTTAGAGACCAAATTGTTGTTTAGCACCGCCTATCACCCCCAAACCGACGGAAAGACAGAAAGAGTGAACCAAATATTAGAAGACATGTTAAGGATGCATGTAATGCATCAACCCAAGAAATGGGAAGACTACCTGCCACTAGTAGAATTCGCCTACAACAACGGCTACCAAGAATCCCTAAAGATGAGCCCCTTCAAGGTCCTCTATGGTAGGCCGTGTAATACTCCAGTCAGTTGGATTAATCCCGTAAACAGGGTATCTTTTGGGCCCGACATGTTAAAATAAATGGAACAACAAGTGCCCCAGATAAGATAAAATCTAAAGGTCGCTCAAAATCAACAGAAAAGTTATGCCGACCAAAAGAGAACTCCAAGAGAGTTCAAAACGGGAGACCATGTATATCTCAGAGTTAGGCACAGGAAGAGTTCCCTGAAAATGGGAGCTTGTGCCAAGTTGGCACCTCGGTATTGTGGACCCTTTGAGGTTCTAGATAGAGTGGGACCTGTAGCCTATCGGCTAGCACTTCCTCCCACAGTCAAACCATATAATGTTTTCCATGTTTCATTATTGAAGAAATATGTACATGATGCTAATCATATAATTGATTGGTCTATGATTCAGGTTGAACCAGAGGGAGAATTTCTACCAGAACCCCAATGCATACTGGACAGAAAGGAAACCCCCCTCTGGAACCGAACCATTGCCCAGGTCAAGGTGCAGTGGAAACATTTTGGCCTAGATAAGGCTACATGGGAAATGGAGGATGCCATGAAACGGGCATATCTGATTTTGTTTACATCTGTACATGCACATCATGTCGATAGATAGAACATCGAGGATGATGTTCCTTTAAGGGGGGGGAAATTGTAACACTCTGTTTCCCCTAGTTCGTAAAAATAACTATACTGGACAAGAACTATGGCGAATTCAGAAATGTGAATGTATGATGTGAATGAACCTTATGAAAAAGGTCGATGAATGTAAATAATATTATGAATATATATTGCAGGACTGCTGAGAGGGGATATGCTGAAAAATAGACCACGATGGCTAGATAAAGGTGGTGGAAGGCACCTGGAATGGTGGCGTTAACTTCCACTGAAAACCAATACCGTATTTGTTCTTCACTGGCCCAGAGAACCAAGTGCAGCTCGCTGGCCTGAAATTAATTACTCGCAGGTTGGTAGGTGGATGGCTCCTCATGCATAATGAGGGGATGGGGGTAAACCACCCATCCATGGACCATCCTAACAACTAACCATCATGAGGGGGATCTCACCACACGCAACCTCGCAAGGGGAAAATGCGTGAGGAAGGAGTGAGAAGGGGGACGCGAGGGAAGAAAAGAGAACTCTGGAGATATGCAGAGAGAGTGATAGCGGAGAAAGGGGAGAGTAACCCTCATTCTCGGTCACTAGAAAACTGAGACACAGTCTCGCAGAATCGTGGTCTTAGCTCAGGGGTGGCTAGTGGAAAATCCGTTGGGATTCGCTGAGCCTACGGTTGGGTCGAAACGAGCACCCCTCTCAGCAGTTGCACTCATTTCTGGTGTTATTTCTGATAAGTGTTTTACATCTTGCACCTTGAAATTCATATGCTGACATATATGCTCATAGTCTGTGTAGTTTTATAAATGGTCTGAGTATAAGACTGCCTGTGTAGTGTTTTGATTCTGAAATGGTGGTTGCATGCTTATAATGGAAGGGCTACGTATGGCTTATGTCTATAAATAGATTTATAAGTATATACGCACATTGAATCAATTCAGAATTCAAGTCGTTTCTTGAGAAACCTATACCCTTATCCATCTCGGGTGATACCCTGGATCAATCTCCCCATAGAGACACCTTTTCTATTGAGAAGCTCAGAAGAGGTAGCACTTTGTGTGCAAAGACTCTGCAGAGGTGCAGAAGTCGCAGAATCCCTTGAGGATTCAAAGAACAAGTATGGATCAACGAATGAAATCCTGTCGGGAGATCTGCGGTCATTCACGACCATTAGATCAAAGGAATAAACGAGGGCGTTAAATGCCTTAACCCTTTTTCCTTTATCTTCGCGAGTAGCGAAGAAATCGGGACCGTAGATTCCCAAGGTCCTTGAAAGAATCTGGACCGTGAATTCATGTCCAGATAGCTTAAGAATGACGCAATGGAGAGACAAGTCTGATCCGTTAGATCTTGGTCTAAACAGCCAACATCCGTTGGATCTGTTGAGAATTACACGAGGTTTAAACCTCATGTGAAGAGTAGCAGAGCGAGAGTTCCAAGAAGGAGATTGTATCGGGATATCAGTGTTTAGGAGCTCGGGGATCCGGAGGATGAGAGTCTGAGTACTCGACCTCAGAAACCACGACAAGGAGAAATAGATCTGAGCCGCTTGTCTGCAGAAGGACACGTGTCATGAGATCCTCCCTATCGGGGATTCAGACATCAGGAGTCAAAAGAGGAAGTCTCTTGACGTTGCAAATGGTGAAGTCGCGAGAGGATCCTGGACCATAGATCCCAGGGACCCATCGGAGCCCTATAACATGTCGATATAATCCTTTACTCAAGCAAAAGAGTGAACTTGACTACGTCCCAAAGGTCTCGAAGACATCGGGACCGTCCATGTTGGAGGAAAGGTGGTGGAGATCTATCCATTTCGCTTATTGGGGATTCGTAAGTTTGAAGGTGGAAGACCCGACTCTTGGAGTCACGAAGTCCCGAGTCGCGAGATCGCGATGTGATCTGGGTCGTTAATCAAAGAGGACAGGTGGCAGAGATCTGTCCATTTCTCTTATCAGGGATTCGTAAGTTTGAAGCTGGAAGACCCGACTCTTGGAGTTACGAAGTCCCGAGTCGCAAGATCGTGATGTGATCTGGGTCGTTAATCAAAGAGGACAGGTGGCAGAGATCTGTCCATTTCGCTTATCGGGGATTCGTAGGTTTGAAGGTGGAAGACCCGACTCTTGGAGTCACGATGTCCCGAGTCGCAATATCGCGATGTGATCTGGGCCGTTAATCAAAGAGGACAGGTGGCGGAGATCTGTCCATTTCTCATATTGGGGATTCGCGGGATAAGAGCCTAAGAGCTCAACCCTTAGAATTGCAAAGTCCCGAGTAGCGAGAATGCGAGAAGGATAATAAATATCGCTTCTCGGTGGTTCATAAAGGAGAGGTGCCAAGATTTGACGCTACAACTCGCGAAGTGGTGAGTTGCGAGAAGTGTCAATGAGAAGTCTCGAAGGAATCTGGACCATCCATCAAGAGAGACGTGTGGTGAGTGGTCAGAGCTCAGGGAAAGTTTCGAAATCCCGTGGACCGTTGGATCCACACTATCACGGGTCATTGATCTCCTTCACGGATACCCATACCAAAATTCGGAGATTTGCATGGCATGGGTTTTTGGGATCATTGCATCTCGAACCCCCGGGCACCGAAATCCCGAAAGGATCCAAACCGTCGGATCAGGGGAGGCTTACAGTCCTTGATCTCCTTTGGAGGGAAACTTGGGAGATTTCGTGGATTTCGGGGATTTGAATGGGAAAGGAAGAGGTCATGCATCGTGATTTTCCGAATCCCGAAGGGCTGGTAAGGTCCTTGCCATTTTAAGCGCGGGGTCACAAAATGTGGTCACAAGGACAAGACCTAAACAAGAATATTGTACTCGCTATCCCATTCAGGGTTCGGTGCTTCGCTGTGTTGGGGTTTGCAGAGTCGAAAGACTCGACACTCTGGTAGTGATGAGCCGCGAAGAGCGAAAGGACACCATGTTTGTTTGGCCTGTGGTCCTAACCCATGACCACAGGGAGGTGAATAGGGAAGAACTAGCCTGTGCTAGGCCCCCGTAGGACTTCGGGGATTTTGTCCCTTGAGGAAAAGAAAAAATTTTATTATGCCGTAGTGGGTGTGTGACATCTTCCCATAATTTTTTCTTGAGCTACAAAGTTAGATAACCATACCAAGTCCTACACAACTTAGACTTATGTAACATAATTCTTCCTAGTTGTACTTATATTAGCTAACACTTAGGAAACATATAACTATATAGAGAGAAACATTCAACACATAGAGAATAGAACATAGATCATGAGTTTGAGTAGCACTAAGACAATGCCTAACACCCTTTTATTCACTTATATAGAATAATTTACAACGTTACAAGAGGGGAGCTTGGCCACTACCTGCAACTCATTACAATAGTACAAAGAGTCAAGGAAAGTCACCTTCCAAGACTTCCTAGCTTCTTTTCACACCTCAACCCCTTTTGCAACTGCATGTTTGACTCCTGCAAGTCCTATTCACAATTTGGTCACCTAGCCAACTTGGGAAACCTGCAATGTCGAACCCCATAAAACACCACTGCATATCCCTTCCCTGAATCTTGCTTGCTTGATGCTTCCTTCTTGATGATGCCTTAACTCATCCAAGCCTCCTCATACTTATACATGCCTTGTCTTTTCACTTGGAAAAGTGTGTCACACGAAGTGACTTGGGCCTGTTATAACCCTATGTTTCATAGGATCAACTGGTGACTAGAAATTTTCACTATTGTTGTATTTTTGTTGTAAATAATATTTCATTTTGCAAACGATTTACAAAAGAAAGAAAAAGAAAAGAAAGAAAAAGAAAAAATAAAAGAAAGAAAAATAAAAGAAAGAAAAAGAAATAGGAAAAGAAAGAAAAGAAAAAGAAACAGAAAAATAAAGAAAGAAAAAGAATAAGAATAAGAGAATAAGAGAAAGAAAAATAGAGAAAAGAATAAAAGAGGGTATAAAAAAAATGATAAAACCCCATGCAATAAGAATGGCTTGATTCGTACAGTTGAATCATGGTCAAGTCCATTGAATTTATGCAGACAGGTTAGTGAATAAACTTGGCTAAACAGTTTAATCTTAGTCAAGATAGATAGGTTAGTGAATAAATTTGATCAAACAGTTTAAGCTTGATCAAATGTCCTAGGTTTGAGTAATGTTTTATCCCAACAGTCTAATATGGGTTAATGTTGCTAGGTGATTAGAGTAGAACATCGGTTAGTATGCTTTCATTTCAATAAATGGATGTAAAGTTGGTTAAATTCTTTGATTTGAGTTAAAAATGTTGTATTCTAACCCCTTGGTGACAAAATGGAAAAGGGGAGCAGAGCAAAAACCCCATAAAAAGAGTGTTGTCCTAAGTTTTGGGAAACATATTATGTTTGGCACTTTGTGCTAAAGGGCGCGTTTAGATCAATGATCGAGAAACATGCGCTCAGATTTACGACTGACAGATGATATCAGACCCCCCCGACCATTCTTCCTTTAATGGTGGGGGGAGTTCGAGTTGGTGGTATTCCCTGGTGGGCCCCATCATAACATGGCGCATTTGTGTTAACTCGAACCCCCCTAGCTCTAAACCATTTACCACCTACCCCCCCTCCGAGTAAACCTCCAAACCACCCGCTCATACCGCCTCTACACTTTGACATCACACTCCACTACCTTCGCCTATACGTCATGTTCCACTACTCTGCCGATGTACCATTCCCCACTCACATGTCGCCCGTCACAACCCATCCACTTGTCATTCACTCACCACCCTCCACCTCATCCTCGAGATACTCATTGTAAAATCAATGCAGGTGACCACGATCGTTAGTTGGATGACTCGTCCTCCACTTCCCAATGGACATATGTTTATCCGCTTAATTTTGTTTCCTCACCACTGTTGCACTGTTCACCATCCAAGATACATCCGAAGCCACCGTCCTCTATTATTCTCAGTAAGTGACCTCCATTAACGCCTGGAAAAAACAATTAACATATTTTTAGTTTTGCAGGTATCAATCAGATAAATGGCGCCCAAAACCAAATCTTCAGAGATCGAAGAGAATCCATTCCTCCCACCTCCCGTCGACCTGGATCGGATACCTTTGGCTGATAAAGATTACCTAATTGCAGAGCCGGAGTGAGAATTTGAATTCTTCGAATTGCACTTCTGGCTTAGAGATACCTTTCTGGACCAAAGCGACGATATTGAACTCTGGGAGTCCAATATCCCACTATACCTTTACCCTCAGACACGTCATTTCCCTGAATTCACTCTAAAATTCTAGGCACACTATCTTCCTAGCTAGAGAGCCATTGTTTCATCATCTGGTGAGACCCTTTTCACCATTACTCCAGAAACAATAGACCAG
>JASDQU010189171.1:7494-20329 GCA_032191745.1 Picea mariana | reverse complement strand
TGGTATGAGGAAGCTGAAATCATTACTCAGAGTTTTATGCCTCTGAATGGTTGTCCTTTTAGTCCCTATGGAGAGTTTGTCGATGCCTCCTGTGTCACAAGCTTTTGTCAATGTTTAGTCTTGAGTCTATGTTTCTTGAGTTACCCATATGTTTCATGCTCTTTTTCAAAGGAAGTCTAAACCTGTGTCGGTAATTCCTCAGAATTCTTGACTTTGCATATCGACCATCCCCTTACAAGTGAATCTCATAATCACATGAATTTTTTGTCCTACCTTGCACCCTGGGCCTAATTTATTCATTGGTAGGTGACCTTGAACCCAATAGATGACATCTCTTCATTAGTTGTTGACTGGGTGGTTTCCCTTTTGTTCAACGATAAGAAATATATTCACACATTGGGATTTGTGTGGTGTCTTGGATTCCATTAGACATTATTGGTAGTTTCCTCACCTCTTTCGACAATTTTCTTTATTGGTTTTTATTCAAAGGGTATCTTTCATGTACTACTTGCATTTGGTGCATGCCAGAGACACACGTGGTCATTGGTTCGTGCATATCCTTTTCATCCAAGTTCTTCCTAATCATCAAAGGATTTCTTTTTACCTCGTGTTGAATGATGATACATACTTTAAATCTCTCCTTTCAGTTGATCTCATTCCATCGACTTTATCTCATCTATTTTGGAATCCATATCTAGAGTCATAAGAGTACTTAGAGGCTTGTAGTCATCAGTGGTAGGTTCTCTCACCATCGATAATTGGGAACACATCAATGTCTCCTACTCTATGGATTCCTTAAGTGTTTGATATCAACACCTTTATTCACACTTGTTGAATGTAATTAGTTCCTTGATTCCTACTTTCATCATCAACAAGTTTTCTATCATTTGTTAATGATATACCTTAATTATCGATAATAAAATGAAGTATCACTATGTTTGACTCCAACTCCTTTATTCACATGATCCAGACTTGTACCATTATCGGATAGTGTAGAAGAACTCACGTTCACAGTAGCAACACCTCACACCTGCTTCTTTCTTTCATCATACCAGTACCTATATGACTTCAGTTATCATAGAATATCATATTGTACTTTATTATTCATATATATATATATATATATATATATATATATATATATCTTCAATTGACTTTGAGACCAGACTCCACTATGTCTTGTTCATGGCTATAACCTCCTATGTCATATGTCTTCTTTGTATTACCTATCCATGACCATGAAAAATTATATTCTATATATTAACATGGATATGTTATGTACTTCATATTGTAATCCATGTATACAGATTCAATATGTATAGTAATATTTTGACGAGCGACTAGTTCCTCCAGCAAGGTCCTCAATACTCCACTTCTGAGAATTATAATGTATTTATGCCATCGTGATTGCTTCTATGAACTCACACATTAGTGGGAATCTATTATATTTTTTTTTTCCACACTCTATGCATCATGCTTTGGTGGCCTTCCCTTTCCCTCTATAGACTCAGTTTCCCCATTTTTCTCAGTACAAAGTAAAAAAATCAAAATTTTGTTCATATATACAGGCTACAATTATACAACTTGTGTATACGCATGTTGCTACATTACATCCCATGTACATCGATTTTTTTGCTCAAAATTTAAAATGTTTTGGGTTTCCATGCCAAGTCACATGATCCATAACCCTTGGCCTTTCATCTGATGGAAATTCTCTGATTCAACCCTTCAATTCCCTTTGGAGGCTATAAATTGATCCATATACAACCCTTGAAGGAGAGAAAAAAGTTGAGAGTAAATACACTCTGGAGAAATTTTGCCTCATATTGAGTCTGCATCCCTTTTTCCTTTAAGTCTAAACTTCCCTTATGCTCAGCGCCCAACCTCTCCCTATTTTGTGAAGGAGGAACCCAATTACTCCTAAAACTTGTGAGCTTGCCTTGTGGAGGATTGAAGTGGTGAAGGCCTAGGTGGACAGACTCGGTTTCTTGGTTTCGACAAGTGTCTATATAGAAGGTTGTCACCTATGTACTTATGTGGATTATATTAATAGAATACTCTTTTCTCATCCAATTATATGTTGCAAATGTTTTTTTTTTTTCCATGGGTAAATTTTCTATACATGTTGAGGGGCTATGCTAGTTTATATGCTAACATTTCATATATTTTCCAGATTATTTTTTATGTTGGATGTTGAGGAAAAGTTGTAGATATCAATCATTGGATCGTGAGCTCAACAATGGTCTCCTATGAACATTTTTAAGAGGTAGTCCTCTATCCTTTCTTTTGTTGGAATTTCCATTTGTCTAGCATACTAGAGATTAGAGTTGATTTATGGGTGTCGTTCTATATGTTGTGGTCCTACCCCAAACCATAGAGAGTTATTCCTCATAACACAAATACAGGATTCAGACCTCCTCCCAGGATGATCCTTCAACTGGTATAGAGATTGACCTCCCCACAAACATTGCTTAGGGTTGGAATTTTACCCTCAAACCCCTGTGATGCAATCCACACTCACTCGACCTCAACCAAAATACTTCACCAGAACAACTGAGTAGTTTGAACCCTCCAATGTAGGACTTAACCTCAATATAGATAACATTAACTTCAATTAACCTTCATATCACTGATATTTATGTTTATGAGATAAGTAGAAATAGGGGTTGAGATAGGGTGAGATTTAACCCACTGAAACTCAACAGGACACAAGGGTTGAACAAACCTCCAAGAAGGATAAGTAAGTTGCCTCTGAAGTTAAGAAAGAGACACTTCAACAAACATTTGATTCCCTCCAAATGTACCTGTCATCTCTTTTTCTAGTTTTCTCTTTGCTTGATTTCCTCCTTTGTAGATGACTTGTTCCTCAAGTTAAGATGTCTACCCTTCTTTTGAGCCCACAGTTGCCCCCAAGAGAAACACTTTTCCACATGGTGACCCCTTTTACCCTAGGGATCCCTTATATTTTGGGAATATGGCTTACGTGGATCCCCTCCTTAGGCCATTACATCCATCCCCCTGTGGGGTTAAATGGGAGGGGAAATGATAGTCCTCCCTCCCTGATATTGCTTGTCCTCAAGAAATTGTAACCTAGGGTGTTGTAAAATATACTCTCCTCCCATGTGGCATCCTCCTCTGATCACCCAATATGGTCCATAGAAACGTGGCTAGATATATTTTGTGCCACTCATATTCAGAGAAGACTATCGATATGGCTGGAGTCTCACAAAAACCATATCACTCACCTCGAAGCTACGCTCCACTCAATGTTGGTTTTCATATGTATTTTGTTGATTATGCACCATCTGTAAGTTATCCTTTAGGACCCTCAGGATGCCCTGACTATCCTCAATCCAATCCTTGGATTTGGGAGCTCTACTTTCCTAAATTCCAACTCTACGAATGATGGGGCCTCATAGACATACAATTCCCTGAATGGGATAATCTTGATAAACATGTGATGGGTGGTATTGTATCAATACTCACTAAGATGCAACCATATAATCCATGCCTTTGTTGCACAGACACATAGTGATGCAAATACCCCTCAACCCACTTTTTGACAATATTAGTCATCCCATCTTTCCGGGGATGGTAAATCATGTTGGGGGTCAGCTCTGTCCCTGCCAATCTAAACAAATCCTTCCAAAATTCATTGAGGAACCTGCTATCCATGTCACTCAAAATGACTCTAGGTAGACCATGAAGTCTAAATACCTCCCCGAAGAAGAGCTCTGCCACCTGTGGGGCTTTGTAATATGACAGTATGGAAAAAAAAGTGAGTGTACATGGTCAACCTATTTACCACCACATAAATATAATCCTTACACTACACCTTTGGAAGCCATGTGATGAAATCCATAGAAATAATCTCCCATTTCTGCTACAGAATAGGTAAAGGTCGTAGTATACCTACAGGGTGTGTGATATTAGACTTGTTTTGCTGGAAAGTCAAGAACTCCCTCATATACTGTAAGACAACCCCGTTTATACCCTTCAAAGAGAATATCTCATATACCTATTTGTAAGCCTTCGGGTATCCTGGATTCCTGGCTAATGGTGCGTTGTGTACCACTCTCAAGATATTCTCTTTGAGAGTGGACTCGAGAACAAGATATATCCTAACTTTGTAATCTATATGATTTCATATACTATTGCATACCTATCATCTTGTATGTTTCCATCTATCTTAATGGTCTTCTTGTTCAAAGCTCGGTAAGCTATGCACATCCTCGGGGTGTCATCCCTCTTCTTCACCAAGTACTACTGAAGAAGAAAAAGGACTAGAGCTAGGCTTGATGTGTCCCATCTTCAAAATATATTGAATAGTCTTATCGATCTCTTCCTTTAACTTATTTGGATGTTGATACGAGGTAGTGATGATGGGATTAGCCCCTTCCTCAAGCTTGATGGTGTGCTCAAATACTCTATTTGGTGGTACCCTTGGTGGAATCTACTGAAACACCATGTCATGCTTCCCCAACAGCTCTTGCATGTCCATATGATAGTGTTGACGACCCTATGTATTTTTTGTTTTTGGTGATCAAACACTCTACTTCCCAGGTTGTGTTTCTATGCCTAAGGATGGCCTCCATCTTCTTAGTTGATACGATCCTAGGTGGGTATCTAGTCATTCATCTCAAACCACTCTTCTTCCTTCCTCATTTATGAATTCCATCCTCATTATTTTTTAGTTTATTTTTATGTCCCCTAATGAATAGCACCACTGGACACCCAATACTACGTTGGTGTCTGCTAGGTTGACCACGTAAAAATCATCGGTCAATGTGTAGTTACCCATCATCACGCATAACCCTATGATCCTATGAGTACACTCCAAATTGTACTTGGCTGATACTACTATGATCCATGAGAATCTCGGTGGCCACCCACCTATTCAAAATGGCTCGAAACAATTTTCTGGCAAGTTACTATTTTTTGCAGTTTTTTGGGTCCCAAACTTCCAAGGCCTTTTTGAGGGCCTAAAAAATGTTTGTTCACAATAGGGAACCTTAATGATATATGAATTTTATAATTAATCCCCCAAAATGAATCTTCTCTTCGATAAATTTCCAACGAGCTATCATGCAACCCAAACAAAGATCGTATGCCAAAGTTACGCCCACAAGAAGTTGATACACCAAACTACCCAAAACGGGGTCCAAAAAACTATTGGATTTTCATCTTACGGGGTAAGGTTTTTTGGATTATATTTATTATATAAATTCCTTAGGATATTCATTGTAACATTCATATTCTTTCGAATGCAAGTAGCCGTCACATCACTTCTCATAGACAAGCTGCCACCATTCTAGCGAGTCTTTCACTTTGTATCTATACAGTTTTGTACATTTTGCTCATTAATAGAAATTGTGTATTATTGTATCTATGTTTATGGTTATGTATCTGATATATATATGTTATGTTATTGGATATATGATGTATCTCTTTACATTTATTTATTATATCTCTTCTCTCATTTTATGCTGAAAATAATCTGTATCAGTGGTATCTGAGTGAGATGTTCTTGATTGTTTTTTGGTGCATGTCCCCGACAAGGTCCGGGTATATAAATTTGAGTCTCAAGCTTGTATCTCTTCAAGAAGATCGCTATCACATTCCAAATAAACTCTCCATGGAGGAAGAAAAAATAAATTATCGAGTAGAAGATTCTATTAATATGTTGCTTGAGCAAGCTCTCACGTGACACAGGAATGAAATGATGAAGAATTTTTCCCATATCCTTCAACACCTACCGATAAAAAAACTAACATGCTCATCAAGTGTCCACTTTGGAGGCACCTCGTCTTTCAAGGTACAAGTTAATTTTTATATTCTTGTATTTGAACGACATATAGATATAGATGCCCTAGAAAAATGGTTAAATCTTATAGAAGGTTATTTCTCTATTCACAATTTTTTCGACAGGGAAAAGATCACCTTCGCACTCCTTAAGGCTCTCCCCCATGTCAAACATTGGTGGGAAACTTACTGGGAGAAAATTTCCATAGAGGATTATGGAATATATGGGGTCGAGCCTGCTTGGGATTTTTTTGTGGATGCATTCAAGGAACAATATTACCCTGTTGGTAACTATGATGACCGATACATGAGATGGACCACACTGCGTCAAGATATGAGCCAAGTAGTTTCAAATTTCACCAATACTTTATATACCTTATGCACCAAGATGGGTATCAAATACTCCGAGCGACATTGGGTTCTGAAATACTATGGGGCTCTACATAGATAAATCCAAACTGAAATGGATTTTTTGGACATCTCATCACTGGGTGTTTCTTATCGATATGTTTTTAAAATCGAGAGAAATTTAAGCACCAGAACAAGAAGGAGTTCATATCTACAAATATGCAACAACCAAAGTATGGTAAAGATATCCCTAGAAACCATCCTTTATAAAACCACTCCAATCCACAAAACCGATGAATGTCGCTCAAAACAATCATTGGTGGTTGAGATCAAAGAAAATTAGTTGAACCCTTATTCATAAAATAATGGGAGAAGACAGATCATCGACGCAGACCCCAATTCTACTGTTGAGACCACACCAGTTCAACCAACAGATACTAAAGAGGGGTTGTGCATTTTTCATTCACAAATGTGGGTGAAGGGGACCCCGTTGCATTTTATTTTTGATAGTGGAATCCAAAAGAACCTCATATCAGTAGAGGTCATCAAAAAGTTGGGATTTTCGACAACACCACATCCACAACCATACAATATAGGGTGGATTTTCCAAGGATGAGATCTTCATGTTAGCCAATATTGTTTATTATCATATGGCACCCAACCCTTCAAGGAAAAGGTATTATGTGATGTTTCCCCACTGGATGTATGTGATGTTCTTTTGGGCCAGCCATATATGTGAAAGTGTCATGCTATTTATGAGTCTCGACTCTGTAGTGTCATTGTTACTCTGGGGGGTCATCTTTATAGGATACCAGAGGTAGTTTCGACTATTGTCCCACCAAAACGATTCCACAAGGTAATCTCTCATATTACAAAATTCAACCTCTTCATAATCTGTTCAAAAGGTGAATAGAAGGAAACTACAACCACTACAACCTTGGACCAAGACCTTTCTATCCAACAAAAGAAGATTGCAGAAGAAAAAGAATATATTGTTTCTTCACCTATAAGGGTGCCTACACACTGCCAGTTAATACAAGATACAACAGGTTGGTTAAACAGATTCAAAACTGCCAGCAACAGTTTTGTGACAACCTTCAACAAGCTAAGCAGCGTAACTTCTCCAGCAAGGCCAGTAGTTCACCAAGATGTGGATTCAACAAATGCTTTCCCCTTTCCCCCGGGAACTCGATGAAATGGATACCATTTCTTCCTAAATAGGGAGTCTTGATCTAGGAGGATCTCGGTGGCCACCCACCTATTCCAACTGTCTCAAAACAATTTTCCGGCAACTTACTATTTTTAGTATTTTTTCAGGTCCCACACTTCTAGGGCCATTTTGAGGGCCTAAAAAATGTGTGTTCACAATAGGGAACCTCAATGATATTTGAAGGCTCTGATTGATCCCACAAAATCAATTTCATTGTCTATACCTTTCCTACAAGCTATCGTGAACCCCAAATGAAGATCGCATTCCAAAGTTATGCCCTCAAGAAGTTGATACACCAAACTACCCAAAACAGGGTCCACAAACCTATTGGAATTTCATCTTCTGGGGTTAGGGTTTTGGATTCTATTTATGATTAAAAGGATATTTGGAGCCTCATTGTAACATTAATCTTCTTTTGAATTCGAGTAGCCATCACATCTCTTCTAATAGATAAGCTACCACCATTCTACCGAGTCTTTCACTCTGTATTTCTATAGTTTTGTACATTTTCTCGTTAATAGAAATTGTGTATTAATGTATCTCTATGTTTATGTTTATATCTATTATATATCTTTGTTATATTATTGGATATCTGATGTATCTCTGTACATTTATTTATTATATATTCGCTCTCATTTCATGCCGAAACAAATCCAGATCATACTACACTAAATCCTTCGAACTCTTTTGTTGGGATGCCATGAATGAAAACTAATGTCACATCAATGAAATTATGGGTGTCCCCACCATCAATCATTCTTGTAATATGATGTCCCTGTACAACTCTCCTGATTTTGAATGTGTAATACTTAGGAACTCCTGAAAATGTGGCTATGACCACCTTCTTGGGCTATTCACATGGTGACTCATCCTCCCTTCCCTCGCTACATGGATACTCCTCCTCGAGACAGTTGTGTTCCTCTCTCAATGCATGGAATGTCTTGTAATCATCCTCCCCATCAGAAATCACTTCTATGTAGTGTGATTTCCCTTTACCCATGTATCTATGACCCGACTCCCAAGGATCCTTGTAGGTGAAGAAAAGCTTCTTCCACCCAAATTCCCTTTGATTTTTTTCATCCAAATTATCCTTCCCTTTCCATTCCTTCTGAAATGGCTTCTTGTATGAATCCTTAGGAGGAATGTACAGTTAGGCTGGTCCCTTAGTCTCTGTTATTTTATCCATCATTTCCATCATCCTCTTAATAACATCCTAAAGTGTGGTTGGTATGAAGGCCTTGACCCACCCACACAGGGGCTCGGCTAAACCCTATGTGAATAAATCACCAATATATGATCTGATATGTATGTTACATGCACAACTACTCTCTCAAACTCTGCAATGAAGGCCTCTGGTGTTCATGTCTACCTTAACTATGCCAACTCATGGAAGGTGATTTATGGATCCTTCTTGTCAAATTTTTCCATCATTATTTGTGTGAACGCCACATAGGATGTGTTGTTAGCATGCCCTAACATTACCATCCCATGGTACCACAACTCATGATCTTCACCATCCAAGTGCAGTGTGGAAAATTTGATGGCTTTTTCTTCTGTCAATGGATTGAGATAGAGGTAGGTTTCCAACTTCTTAACCCATGATCTAGTTGGGTATCTGGATGAACCGTCATAGGATGGGATAGATAGCTTTCCCACCTTTTGTCTTATATCAGTGTTCTGTTGTTTTCCCAGTTCTCATCTAAGCCCCTCCTTGGGTGTGTTTCTATATTTAATGTTTCAATAGTCATGCAAGGACATGGCTTCCTAAAACTCTTCTCTGAGTGCCATCTATTCCTGAAAGTATGTGGAAAAATCCTCACTTTGGTTATGTTGTGTTGGTTTTTGCTCCTCAATGAAGTGAGGTAGGAGAGGTCTTAGTGTCCTCCCACTCATTTTCCACTGCAAAATTTTCCTAGACACATGAGAATTTTTTCTTGCATCAGAGCTCTATTGTTGCTTCCTTCTACTAGCGGTCTATTTTGTCCATTATCTGGGCCCCATTGTTACTCCCTTCTGCATGAAATATGGTATGTCCATTTCCCCCATTGGTGTTAAGTATCATGATTTTATCGAGTGGGATTAACAGTAGTGTGAGGGTGTCAATTAAATCTCTCTTCCCTTTGGAAAAGGTTTCCTTCATTTCATTTTTTCCTTTATCCAAATAATTTAGGATGTGCAACACATTATCAACATCTCTTTCATTTCTTTCTTTGTTATGGTCCCCAATTTTCCCTGCTTCTTCTTCTTCTGACATTTCAGTTAAGGATTGCCCTCCACTCCCTCATCTTCTTTTCATCCATTCATCCACATGATGGCAATACCAAAGCTCTAATACCACTATAAAATAACTAGGGTTTTCTAGGATAATCGTTTTTTTAGGTCAACTTGCAAACAAGTAATTTTAACAGTACCAATAATTCCCTCACCATAAATTGGGGGCACTTATGAGTAACCACCATATAATCAAAATCAATATTATCTTAGCATTTTTGTAGAAAAAATTTCCAACAATAAATAATATCCAATAACCAGTCTGTCATTAAAACTAGCAGTAAAACCCCCTAAGGGTTGTTGTAACATCGCATGAGTACAATAACCAAACAATTGTTGTTTATTTAATAGAAACCCTTGCAATAAGCGTTTACTAGACTAATCATATCCTCTACAACAGAAATAATCAAATAAAATTGGTCTTAACAATCTATAGCAGTGACTCGATCCTTCCTTGCAACCTCGTTGTCACTTCATGCTAGCTTCAATAGACCATTGACCTGCACTTTCTGGTTTTTTTATGGTTCATCCCTCTCCAGGAGACAAATACAATGTTCTTCCCTCCTCCCATGATGATCAACTAACTGGCACAGAGATTGACCTCCTTGTAAGCATTGATTAGGGTTGGAACAATACCCGCAAACCCCTATGTTGTAGTCCACACTCACTCGTCCCCCACCAAAATAATTCACGATCATAAATGAGTAGTTCATCCCCTCCAATGGTGTACTTAACCTCAGTATAGATAAAAAATCCTTCAATGAACCTTTAGATCACCAAATGTTATTTTTTTTAGATAAGTATAAAGAGGGATTGAGATAGGGTGATATGTAACCCATCGAAACTCGATAGGAAGCAAGGGTCGAATAACCCTCCAAGAAGACCGAGGTAACCTCCTACAAAGTTGGGAAAGAGATACTTCAACAACCATTTGATGCCCTCCAATTGTAACTCTCATATATTTTTATAGTTTTCCCTTTGCTTGATTTCCTCCTTTGTGGATGACTTGTTCCTCAAGTTAAGTTTTCTACCCTTCTTTTAATCCCATGGTTTCCCCCAAGAGAATATCATTTCCCCTTGGTGACCCTTTGGACCCTACGAATCCCCTATCCTTAGGGACAATGGCTTGCAAGGATACCCCCCCCCAAGGCGACTATATCCCTCCCCCAGTGGGGTTAAATGGGAGGGGACATGACATGCTCCAAGAAGAGTTGAAACATATTCAATACATTCTAATTAATGAGACTAGTTTTATAGGATCTAGACTTTTTGTGCAGACTGAGATTCATTTTCATGAGGAATTTCGAGAAAGAAACCACTGCTCATTTGTTGATCTATCAATAATTCTTGTAGGAGACTCGAGCTAGCTTCCGCCAATAATGGACAAACCTCTTATGTAGGAGCAACTCCACGGAGGATTTTATGGACAACTTTTACCACTATGATTAATTTGGAAACAACCTTTCGAGAACATGGCATTTTGGGCACCCTATCCCATTTCCATGAGTTGTTGAACAACATTCACAATGTAACACCAACAATTGATTATTGGAACATCCTTTAGTCTAGGACTAGAAATTATTAT
Source organism: Picea mariana (assembly GCA_032191745.1). Lineage (NCBI taxonomy): Eukaryota > Viridiplantae > Streptophyta > Pinopsida > Pinales > Pinaceae > Picea > Picea mariana. The sequence goes on along the minus strand of JASDQU010189171.1, from coordinate 9,113 downwards.
CCATTGAAGAGCGTCACATGTTTAACACTTCAATCTACCTCTTTGCAACAAAAAATCTTGTGGACAACCATAACAAGATCATGCTCCAATCCTTGAATATGCCAATCACGCGAAGTATCGCATAATTACTTAGTGCTTTACACAAGGGGGGCTTCACCTTGTTGAACAATATCTTATGATGTTCATTCATATAAGTGGTTTTTTAATTGTGAAAAATAAGGTCAATATATTGTAGGTATTGAGGAGGTGTGGGGTCTCAAGAGGTTTATAGGTATTGGAGGGTATAAAATGGGGTATCTAGTTAAAATGTGGGTTTATTTCATTGGAAATATGTATTGGGAGGGTGGTTCAACAAAACGATCTTGGGAGGTATTTATCAATATCTAGTGAAATTAGTGATATTATTTAATATCCCATGAATGCAGGTGGTATGTCACAAGTTCACTAAGTGAGGACCCCGTGGTAATTCAGAAGCACACCAACAAAATGATGACCAACTAGAAAAACATATCTTGTTGTTTTTAGGCCAACGAGTAATGTTATTCTGCAATTTATGGGTCCAGGAAGGATTAGTCAATGGTGTTCTTGGAGTCGTCATGCAAATTGTATATGCACAAGGAAGTAACCCTTGAAATTTGCCAACATATGTTGTTGTGGAATTTGATAAATACATTGGCCCTCCAAGGGACCAAACCCAATGAAACCATGTACCAATTCCACCCATACAATGAAGTAACAAAAAATAAATCTCCCTTAAGATGGCTTTGGCATTGACTATACATAAATCTCAAGGAATGACCTTAACAAGGTCTACCATTAGCATTGAAAACAATGGATGTCAAGGATTGACCTTCGCCACAATTTCACACACCACTACTATAGAAGGAATTAACATAGCGCCATCATTCTCCTTGGAACACTATGAAAAAATTAAGGATATTACTTATGTATCACTATGAAAAAAAGAAGAGGCACACTTATGTTCTTTGTCATTGAAATTATAGATTATTTTATCTTGTAATCATGCTTCAATACATGGAATATTTGACTTGATCCATTCTTCCATATTTAGTTATAATTAATTATTCTAATAACAATATCGTCAGATAATTTCTAACATATAGCTATCAATCATACTTTTACCTAAAAATATAGTTGCTAACAAATACCTATCAATCATACTTTTACCTAAAATACTTTGCACATGTACACTACTCATTTTCTCCTTCATGCATGAAATAATGATTAATGTACCATTATAATGTTTCTCATGACATACTATACTTACTAACAATATATTCTATGATGTTTTGTTCTGTGTTGCCTTTCCTTTCCCCTACTCTCGGGGTATACAAGGTATACTAGTTACAATATTGAACATAAGAACTATTTTTTCCAAAGATAAATTGTACACAGAAAACAAAAGGCATGATTGATTATAATATTGAAAATAGGAAATTTCGTTCTAGAGGACGATTTATATAATATATGATTCTTTTTCCCTACCTACCATATGGATCTTGTGTGTCAGCATGGAGGTCTAAGGAATATTTGCATCGGCCTCCAAATATTTCATCAACCATTTATAATTATAAATTGTGCCACCTAGTAGTAAGTAT
>JASDQU010189170.1:0-20466 GCA_032191745.1 Picea mariana | reverse complement strand
AAATGGCCAGAAAACTGTTTTGAGCCATTTGGAAAAGATGGGTGGCCCCCGATATCCACCTGGATCACTCAGTCATCCCAAAAGACCAATCAAGTCTTTGTTCGAAATCCATGAAGCCCTCAACCTGATCATCAAAATCCTCTAGTTCGTTCCTAACAAGCCGTTGAAAACCTCTGGGTAGTGAATTCATACACTCATATTACACTCCTACCTGAGTTGTGAAGATTTTGAAGCTGTTTCTCGAGATCTGAAGGCCTCATCTCTAGCCCTCAGGCCTTATTTGCTTCTTGAAGATGGATACTATACATGTATATCTTTTTTATTTTGAGATGTAGATCCGCTGTGTATTGCTCATGGATACACTTTATATAGTTATATGACATGGATTTATAGTGTATTTGATTGGTAGCCATGATTTTATTTCATTATGATCATGGGTATGCCCGCCTCGGTGAGACAATTGTTATTTTGTAGATGGCACCTCCCAAATTTTGGTTCTTGGGCTCCCTTGTTTGGTATGTTGGTGAAGATTGATAATGTATTTTTGCCATCATATGCTCTTCTGACCTCACACATTAGGGGGCATCTGTTATAACCCTAAATTGCACTAGACATGCTTACCTGGCATCAGGCCATCTCATTTGTCTTCTTTGCCAAGCCACTACTGAACAACTTCTTAAAAAACACTCTTTTTGAAGGCATACGCACAATGCTCCACTACTGCATGCGTGTGTACGCTGGCTGACCCACTACAACCCACGTATACCTAAAAATCACAAAAAATGGAAAATTGGAAACGGAACACACAATTTTGGGTAAGTTAACTAAGCTGACTGAACGCCCATAGTCTGTCACTTGACCAAATACCTAACCCTTTCTAGCCTATGAAAGAAGGGGTAGGGGTCCCATTTGGAAGGAGGAAAATCATAGCAAAGAAACTATACCCGATTTAGTATTCCCCTAGCCCCAACCTTTTACAAATATTGTGTGAAGAGAAGCATATAGAAAATCATATGGAGCACAGTTGAAGAGGAGCTCAGGACCAGATTTGAGGAGCAGTGGTCAATCTCACCATTTTAAGGTTACTCTTGTGAGATTAATAAAACAAGTACTTTTTCTGTCCCGCCAAATGAGATTGTCAATATTTAAATTTTGATTATATTTTGATAGAATCTCTAACCCATTAGTTTATAGGTTATATGCATGTGGAGTTCTTTGTTTGTCTTTTATGAATGCAAGTCAACATTGGGAGAAGAGTTGCAGTCAAGGAGAGACCAAACATTAAAGGGGTTGACATAAAACATGGAAACTAAGGTACAGTAACTAGATCTCTTTAATCTTGTATTTGCATATGAATAATGGGATTTATGATTGGGATGTTGGTAAAAAGTAGGAGACTTTAGGTCATTTCTGCATGCATGATAAAACCCTTAATGCTAGTCCGTAGGAGGGATTTCCCACCCACAACACTTAGACAATTTGATCCATATGTATCCCTTTAGATGATGACAAGACAACACAATTGCCTATTTTTTTGTCGAAAGGCTTAGAAGTATTTATAACTTGATTCCTCCCACTCTAAAATAAAGTGGCTATATAGAAACCCTTTACAAGATTCCTCTCACTTATAACAATATGTAAGGTGGCTATAAAGAAATACTTTTACAATATTCCTCTCACTCTTAACAACATATAAGGTGGCTATATAGAAACTCTCTTACAAAATTCCTCTCACCCTTATCAACATATAAGGTGGAAATATACAAATTTTACAGAATTCCTCTCACTCTTATAATCTACAATGAGTGGTTTACAAGCCTTCTAATAGAATTTAAGAGATATACACATATGAATATTACATTTACAAATATACATATTTACAATGAAATATTTTCTGATGGATGGTTTATTCATGGACTCATCCTTCCCTTGGTATTGGAAGGAGTCTCATGACTTCCTATCTCTGACAATTCTTATGACGCTAATGTTGAATCTGACATTGAATCTGATGTTGAATCCAATAAATGATTAGTTCAAACTATAGGTATTTCCAGTACCCTATATAACCTCTTTTTGTGAACACCAAGAATTATTGTTGTGTCTTAAGTAGTTTCCCTTGAATACACAAGTACCTGGCCATACTAGAATGCGAATACATAACCTTCATCTTAAAAATATGCAACTAAGAGTAGGTTTACTTTAAAATATAGAACATATAACATATTCTATATTCCCATAAATCCTCCCAACTCAAGCTGGAATCTTACATATCCATACCCTTTTATTTCTTGTCTGGCGTTAGTTCCAGATCCTACATAGCAATCTATGTTAGACTCTGAGAAATTTAGAAATATTGATCTCATATCAGTCACGTGGAGAGATGATTCACTTTCCATTAACCATTCCTCGATGTCTTCATATATCACTTTTCCAAGACAAACCACAAGGAATTATTCTTTCTCAAGTATGTCAGTAATACCATTAACTTCATCTAGAGCTACTACTTGTCTTCTTTCAATTTCCTTTACATCTTTCATGTTCTTCTTCAGACATAAGTGTCCATCACTTCTTGACCTGATGTCCACTCTTACCACAATAAGATGAGAGTGTCTTGTTCCCATCTTGGAACCAAGATCCCTTGTTATCATTCCCCCTTTTCATTTTCTTTGAGAAATAATATTTACCTTTAGCCTTGTTCTTGGAGGTCTTAGATTACACAGACTGTCTTCTTTGAAACTTCTCCACATCATGGTTACTAGTTCCATAGGAAGCACATGGATACTTCGACCATTTACTAGTGTTATCAGTGGAAACTATCTTCATTTCCCCTTTATCATGCACATCTTCCACTGGATATGTCTTACATATGTTACCTTTCTCTAGATTGGAAGGTAATCCTAACTTCTTATGAAATACCTCTTCATATTAATTTATCCTTTCTTCAGTTATCCTCGATCATTCTCCATCTTGACGGGAAAAATAATAATATTAGGATTCATCCTTCTCGATCATGCCTTTTGAAAGTGGTAGTCCCTTTTTCATTAGAGACTTTACATTCTCAGCCTACCAATATTCATGGATTCATACCAATGGTGCCAATACTTGGTTCATAATATGCAACTTTCTTTCCAACTCATGAAAAATACCCTTATGGAATTTGTCATGACATGTCAGTCGATCTTGCAGATTTTGCTTCTCTTCCTCAAGATCTTGCAACTGCATCCTTAGCTCAGAATTCTCCTTCTAAATTTGTCGATTAATATTCTTTTGCAGCCTCAAGTTCATGAGAGCTTTACTCATATTTTCCTCTTGATAAGAGCCTTCAAAATATTTACCAACTAAAGTCTTGGATCTCATCACATCAACAAATTTGGTACAACTTGATCCGAAAATCCTTAGACACCGCTTATTTCTTTACAATATATAAATGAAACATCTAAATTGATTAAAAATAATTTCCTGATCATATTGAGGTGTTTTGAAGAAAAATGATGATGTGCTTCTTATCCAAAAACTCATATAATGATGATTAATTTTCATATTATTGAGATGACACAACAAAAAATAAAAGAACTCAAATTACATATATGGATGACATATTACTTCATCTTCAAAGTCCCTTTATATAGTATGATTGTTCTCCATCATCTCAAAATACCAAATTACATTACAACACGGACTTTCAAAAAGCCAATTTGATGGACTCTCTTCATTTCCACTACTCAAAACAAGAAAATGAGTTCATCATTGAATTCCTTGTGCAATTTTGAGAAATTTGAGTATAAAGTCGACCAAATTCCAAAAGGGCTCAATTACAGCCTCTTTACAAGCCAAACGATGCATTGTGGTGCTCATTAATGGAAATATGGACTAATACTTTTACAAATGATCTTTGATCATAAAATAGACCTCAAATTCACACTCCTTGCAAAAAATCATGAAAATGAGTATACAGTTTCCAAGGTGTAGTCAATATACCTCATGGCATGTTTTTTATGCAATTCCAAACTTAACTCCCTCTTTGCACATAATTTATGCAGTCTGTACAACCTTGGGATACATTCCATGCATTTGGATCTATGCCATCTCGAAGTGTGTGCACATAGGGATGTGTGTCAAGCATTGGGATTTGCACCCATAAATAGGTAGCGGGCCCAAGTCCTTCCTGCACCTTCCAACATCGTCATTAATTACTTTATTGGGGAATCCTATAATAAAGGATTTCATTGGTACAATGGCTAGGCCTCCGAAATATAATCTGGAGGTTCTGGTTTCGATCCTACATAGCGCATGCATTGGTTTGTTTTTGTTGTTATATCATTATATGGTTATATAACCATATGTTATATACAATATGTATATAACTGTGGCATATCCATTAGCCCCTCTCATGGACTATGGGTTGGTCACATTGCACAACATACAACCATGGAATATGGGTGGAGGGCTAGGCCCTCGACCCTATTTTTTGTCCCAATGAAACTTTAACCATACTTAAATATAAATCAAACCCCATACGGTTAAGAACTAATGTTGTGGTGTGATGGTAACAAAGGATTTGGTAAGGATTATGGAGCTCATGGGTTCAACCCCCATTGAATACATATTTTTGGTAGAATTTAACCATAATTGGCCAATGAGAGGTCGCCACGTGGGGACCTCTCATTGTCTCTCTTGTGCCACATGTCAACAATTGATTAGTTCATATAGATGTACGGTTTCCTAGTCATCTGCCAACACATCTACCCAGTCAGCATACAGTCATGCCATGTGGCTCCTTGGGGTGTGGCCACATAATGACGATATAGTTTTATGGTTTGTGGCATGTTTCCCCCTTGCAGTGGTGATATGTGTCACCTTGACCCCTTTGACTTTGATATATTTTAACCAAACTTTGACTGGACATAAATTTTGCATACAAACTCCGTTTGAGGTAATTTTTGCGTCTATGGAAAGCTGTCCCCGGGATATAATCATTGACGGGGTTTTAGAGAGAATTTGGAATAATTGAAGTTTGTTTTTTTATGGATCCTCTGGAACCTCTGTGAGCTTTCTGGATCCTTCTGGACCTCTGTGAGCATTCCTTAGATCCTCTTGGATCAATGCTATACCAATAAGAGTATGGGATTTTACATTCCAAGCATACATTTGACTCTTATTCTTGTTAATTAATCCTCCTGAAATCATAGTGAACTAGTCCTTCACCACTTTAAATATCTTGAAAATAATTTCAGAGGCTGCTCCCATAAACAAGGTATCATCTGCAAACTAAGAATGGTTGATTATTTTAACACCTCTTTCTTTACACAGTCCTGGGATTATTCCTGAGAAACACTCCCATTCCAATCTTCTATTAAGAGCTTTAGCCAAAATAACATAAATAAGCGAGGAGAGAGTAAAACCATGCCTTAGCCCCTGAGAGGATTTGAAAAAAGGAGACATCCTTCCATACCAAGGGAGCAATCCAAGGGTTACTAATACATGATCCAATCCAAGAAATAAAATACTGATTGAAGACAAATTGCTTTAAGATTGCCTTGAGAAAACTATTCTTTACTCTATCAAATGCATTTTCCATATCTATGTTTATCACCATACCTTTTATCCCATATATGTCTATTTGTCATGAAACCCCCTTGATTTGAAAGGATCAAATAGATTAGAAAAGGTTTCATCTTGTTGGCAATAATGTTGGCCATAATTTTTTATGAAACATTACAAAGAGACATGGGGCGGAATCTATCAAAATAAGAGGCACTTTTTTCTTTTGGAAGCAAAGCCAAGAAGGAAGAGTTTGTGTCTCCCCCTAGCTGGGAATTTTTATGCACATATTGAATCATCCTAATAAAATGAAGCTTAATAATGGACCATCATCTTTTATAGAAGTGAATAGTAAAACCATCCGGCCCAGGTGCTTTGTCTAGGTTAAATTGATGAATGGTAGATGCAATTTACTCTTCCAAGACTGGCTGGTTCAACTCCAGATTGTCTTCGTCTAAGCTTTTCAATGGGATATGAGAAATTGCTCACATAATTCCTCATACATTTCTCCTTATTCTCTTTATAAATTACTATACTGCATGGAGGCCAACTTTTTAATACCCTCAAAAGATGATACCACTTCTCTAGATGTGTTTTAATTTCCTCAAACTTGTTACACCATTTCCTAGCTTTGGCCTATTTATGAAAGAAGGTCGTATTTTTATCCCCATATTGAAGCCACAAGATTATAGAATTAAGTCTCCACATGGTCGCTTCATCCTTCAAGGCACATATATATTATTTATAAGCATATTGTTCTTTTCATAATAGTTATGGTTGCACATCCTTACTCTCTATCCTCTCTTGTATTTCTTCTAGATTTATTTTCTTCTTGAGAACATCCATATGATGAGGGATAAATGTATCCTTGACCCATAGTTTTATTGCAGATTTAATAAATTTGAGTGTATGTTCCCATATATGGATAGCGGAACCAAAGATCCATTGAATCTAGGTATGAGAGACAAGAGGAAACAAGTCTGACTTCTCCATCCAAAGGCAATTAAATATGAAGGGAATAGGCCCCAAATTGGTTTTCTTTTCAAAGAAGAGAGAGACATGAAAATGATCTGAACAAGACCGACATGTTATGTAAGAAGAGAAGGATTTAGATAAGGACAAAAATGAGCTACTAATGAGAAAGTGATCCAACCTGGCCACAATGTGGCCTGGACCAACTCTCTTATTATTACAAGTATATTTGAATCCTTTGATTGGAGGAACATCAATCAAATTGAGTGTTGAGATCAAATCATCCATATTTTCTCGTGATGCATCTCTAACAATGGATCCCCGTCTTTTTTCCCTCAAATTCATTGTAGTATCGAAATCTCTGGTGATTATATAGTTTTCAATGAATCTGAAGCCTTCCATACCCAAAAGAGAATCCTAACATTCTAATTTTTCCCAATAATTATTTTCCATATACACATTAACAATATGAAAGGATAGACCTGAAGCTCGATGAGACAACTTGGTCATCATCCAATGTGCTACCTTAAAACTGTCTTCCAACTGAAAAATTTCAGAGTTCCATAGGGTGAAAATTCTCCCTTATGCCCCTCTCGCACTTATTTCCATTCCATTACTTGTTTTCCCAAATTTGTTTCATTTCTTGGATATATTCTTGCTCCCTTAATTTAGTCTCCTAGACCAGATGGATTTGAGGTTTTTACGAATGAACTAACTTTCCCATTGCTTCTTTCTTATCCTTTTTGCCTAATCCTATGCAGTTCCAGAAGGATAATTTCATTATTTTCCTAAGGATTTGGTTTCCCCCCTTTAGATGGATGATATTGAGATGCTCCCTTTGAAGCAGGGAATCGGGGCTTCCCATGCTTCCCATTTTTTTTTAATATCCCTTCCAAAGTGGTTTGGATGCCCAAATCCTTATCTCGATCTGCTTCATTTTCTCTTCTATTTATCTTGGATGTCCTTCCAACTTTCTTTATTTTGGTTATTTGTGAGAATTCTGTTTCATATTCTTCACCTGATTCTTCCTAGTTTCCTTCCTCAAGAATTTTTGGAATCCCTGAAATGGGTTGAGAAGGGATTTTTCTAGTAGTCAGATCGCCATTTGTGGGGTTGGATACCACCTGATAGTTTCCCAATTTTTCTGGTACCTCTGAGTTTGTCTTGATTTCTCCTTCATTTTCTTGTCTTTGCTATCTTGATTCCACAATATTTTCTTCTGGGTTTTCTGGTGCCACATACTTTTTTTTTTCTTGATTCCCCCCATAAGTCCCTCTGTAATAAAAAAGTGTCCCTTCATTACATATTAGTTACTGATTATTAATTAGTGTTAATATTTATTTATATTTATATATTATATATATTGTTTATTACACCCTCCAACTGATGATCTAGGGCCAGGAGGCGATGGAGGAGAAGGATTCCCCCCGAATTTTTTCAGGCTACTGAGCCACAACCTTCCCATCAACCTTCTTCCTTTTTCGTTGTTTCCATTACTCTTGGGCCCTTTCTTCTAGTGGATCTGATTTATTCTAGGGAAATTTCTTTGCAAAATGACTATACTCATGACAAGCTTTACATTTAAATGACAACTGCTCATAATCCACCTTTTTAATATAGGACCAATTGTCGAGGTTTAGTTGAATGGATTCAGGAAACCCTTTTTCCAGATCCACTTCAACACAAAGTCTCTCACATGCTTGGATACCATCTCATGGTTTGGCTCGATCAATATAATTACCCAATGTATTTCCTATGATATGCAGGGTTTCATCGTTCCAACAATGTAAGGGAAGGAAAGGAAGACGAACACATACTAGGACCATAGAAGGGATATCATTCTATGGACTAAAATATGGCGTCCATTTATTCAAATACATACCCATTAAACCCATAAAATAAGGCCCACTCCGAAAGATAAGATCTCGATCTGCTTTATTTTCAAATAAAAAGACATAAAAACCCTTACCACAGAAAGTTGAGGACATCTCTCCTTGAATATATTTCCTCTAGTTTAGATCCAACCTTTGTGTCATAGCCCGAGGAGATTTCCAAAGACCATTAAAATAATCATTAATCCTATTTTCCTCCAGGCATAGAGAAAAAGGGAAAGAGGAAGAGGAATGCACCAGGACCTTTGGAACTTCATCTAGATTTTTAACAAATCAAGAGGGCGCAGACTTCACAGACTTAGAATAAGATGCGATCAAGGCTTGGAACACAAAAATACTTAGCAGTGGAGGAAACATCGGGGGATCCTCCCCCGATACTGAGGCCATGCCTCAATCACATGCAAGAGACACCTAAGAACACTAGAAAACTTGGCCACAGATAAACCCTAGCTACAGAGATAAGAACACCATGTAGTATAGGAGATGATAACACATTAACAAATGAAATAAAATAATTAGAGTTAATTTTGTGGGGTTACTATAATTCAATTAATGGTGGGCGTACCACTATTGATTTTTAGGCCCATGGTATTTTTTCATGGTATTTGATGTGATGAAGTCTATTTAAGGGTTTGAAGAACTCCATTGTAAAATTATTTAATCTTCCTGGTGTTTGGCCCTCTTGGGCAAGGAAATAATGGATATCTATTTGGGTGTCAGTTTTCTAGGTAATAATTTTCAAGGTAAATATTGGCTCTATGTGCTTGTTTGCATTTTTTGTGCCTATATCGCTATGTTATTTCTCTCTCTTAGTCTTACATTTGGTATCAGAGCCCTATAGGCCTAAAATATCTAACAAGAGTGGCCTGATCATTTCTTGGATGGAGGAACAGAGCCTAATAGAGATAAACTCTCTCACGAGAGTGGTATGGTATTGGGATCCATCAAGGGAGAGAAGTGGATCATTGGAATCTAAGCATCCAAAGGATAAGTTAATGGAGGCATATGGATATGGAATGAAATGGCACAATGAAAAATTGTAAAATCACATGTAAATGGGCATACTATTGTAAGACATTTTATAGGCATGCATAGTCTCGATTTGTCAAATCACCAGTGTAAGGTCTAGAGGTACACTTAGGTGATAGAATTAAGGGGGAATTTTGTATTCCCAATTAATAAAATTTGAGGGGGGTAGGTGTTTATCCAAAGTCAAGTTTAAAATAGAGGAATGTTGGGTTAATATTGAGTCAATCATAGACTAATTAAGATAACCTTGATTCGGTCAATGATGTGTCTACCATTATTGGTTTATAGGTCCATGGTATTGGGAAACCCAAGGTTTTCGTCCATGGTATTTGATGTAATGAAGATTATTTAAAGGCTTGACTAGCTCCATTGTAAAATTATTTAATTGGCCTAGTGTTTGGCCAACTTGGGAAAGGAAATAATGGATATCTATTTGGACACTGGTTTTCTAGGTAAAAGTTTCCGGGGTAAATATCGTGTCTATGTGCTTGTTTGTGTTTCTTGTTCCTACCTTGTTATCTCTCTTAGTGTTAACTCTAGTGAGAGTGGTTTGATGATGGGATACATGAAGAGAGTAGATGGTATATAGGTAATAAGTATATTCTTCGAGTATCACATGCTCGGGCATGGAATTATAAGCATTCACTTTGGATTTGTAAGTTAATCACATGTAAATGGACATATGGTTGTAAGACCTATTTTTGCATGCACACCTCTAGTTTTATGAATCATCGATGTAAAGTCTAGATGTAGATATAAATGATAGGGGGCATGTTGTATTCATGGATACCCATTTAATAAAATTTTAAGGGGGTAGATGGTTATCCCAATTCAAGTTTAAATGGGGAAATGTTGGGTTAATCTTGACTTAGTGATGGGTTTATTGTTGGTGGATTACTAGATCATGGTATTAACATGTGGTGAATCCTATTTAAAGGATCAAATAAATTGATTTTTAAGTTCCTTGAACCACATGTTCTTTGGTTGTCTTGGCCATATTGGCCATGGTGAATGAAGATATAAATTTAAAACTGGTTTTCCCAGTAAAGGATTTCCATGGTAAAAATATCTTGTGTATTTTGTGATTTCTTTATGATTATTGATGTTTCTTATCTACTCCCCTCAAAGTTTATTAATTGGGTATCTGAGAATACAACACACCCCCTATCACCTAGGTCCAATTCTAGACTTTACACTAGTGATTCAGCAAAGTAAGGGCACACATGCCAAAATAGGTCTTATGACCATATTCCCATTTACATGTGATTAATTTTGCAACTCCAAAATGAATGCTTGCAATTGAATTGCTAAGCATGTGATGTTAGAAGAATATACCTACTTCATTACCCGCATACCATCTACTCTCTCCATGGTCCCATAATAAAATCACTCTCACTAGAGAGTCCAGGTTTTCCTTATTATTATACCAAATGTAAAACCAATAGCGAAATAAGTAACATCAACAATCACAAAGAAATAAAAAAATGTGTGCAAGAGATTTTTACCTTGGAAACCCTTTACCAGGAAAACTATCTTTCAAAGATATATCTTTATTTCCCTTGCCAATTTGGCCAACCTCGCCAAAAACTAGGCCACTCAAGGAAACTTACAATGGAGTTCTTCAATCCTTTAAATAAGCTTCATCGCATGATAATACTATGGAAAATTACCATAGGTTACCCAATACCATGGGATAGTAAGCCACCAATAGTAAACCCATCAATGACCAAGTCAAGATTAAGCCATCAAATTTATCAATCTCCTTTGATGAGCTAATTAACTTACTTGTTGAAGATGAAAAAGAGGGAACTTACTCAAAAAAATGTTGTTGTAGGTGTTGAAATTTATTTCCTAAATATGAATTATGTAGTAAGCCTCCATGAGAGTGGTACTCCACTTGAATGGACATACACATGTTCATACACCTTCATGTAACACTAACTTCATCTCAATTGCCACTACAATGTAATAAAACACCCCAAATATATCATATAAAATGGTGAAACAATGAAGTGATGTATAGTGACCCAAAATTCCCTAAAAAAGGTGATACCTCTCTTGCCCTAGCTATGTTTAAACCCCCCTTGAGGTAGAAGAGTTGAATTATCTAATGTGTGAGAGGGGAGAAACCCAATGGAGATGCCCTAGGAAAAAACAATAAGACTTCAAGGAATAAAGAAAGAAAAAATAGAGAGATATGAATAAAGGTCTTAGATATGACATGAGTAAGCAATCCACGGGAGTGGAAAATGAGAAGAGGAGTTAAATCAATATTTGGAACTAATATGGTAGTGTACCTGGAAGATAATGGGAGGAAGAAAGAACATTCAAAGAGACTTTACAAAGAGGATATTAGAGATATATATAGGCAAGGAAATGATCTTTCTTGGTGTAAGTGAACCTTGGACTAGTCATTGGGTGAATCATTACGTAAGAAGGAAGCATATCACAAGTTTTGACCAACAACCATGGGTTCAAATGCCTATATTGTAGGTATTTTCTTTGAACAATGTACATTGTTCCATGGAACATGACACATAGATGTGGTACAACCAAAGAAAGTTGTGGTTCACTTGGCACCAAGAAATCAAGAAGGCTTAAGAAAATACTGACTAATGGACCACCAATTAAGCATTCCCAAAGAATGTTTATTGTTCATGACCCAAAATAAAACATATTGTAAGACACACAACCCCAAAAAGTATCTTTTTAAGAGACATGGTGTTAAAATTTCACTTTCCCTCAATCATCTCAAAGCCTCAAATCAAGGCACCATCATCTTCTGCTCATCAAGATCTTTCCAACTATTGTCCCCATGCTCAAAACTGAACTTTGGATCAAAAGTTACAACCATTTCAAGTTCATGTACTTTCTTACATCAGTCCCACCTTATCACCACGTGGAATCCATGTGGAACCCTATCATTTACTCCATTTGATGTGGCTATGATGTGGCACATGCCACTTGTCCCATTGATCATGGCTCACCAAATCAACGACCTACACCATCTCTTGCTATTAGATCAACGATATGTGTTTCTTTTTCCTAGTACTTATTGGATTGTCTAGTTACTCCCCTTTGGTAACCACTGCGACAACATGCCCTAACCAAGCATACTTCACCATATTGGATGATCCTTGGGGTTGAAAGACAACAACTCCAATTACTTTGGAGTATATAACTAGCACGATGATTAACTACCTTCTTCATGTTTTAATGTTAAGTGAACAAGTGGGACCTGTGAAAAATTGATGAATAAGATTGAATCTCTCTTGTTTGATGATCTACGACCTAGATCACCTCTCAAGTCCCTCCTTTAGAGTGCATCTCCTTCGAGACAAAATATTACTCTAACCAACACCCCTCCGATGGATGGTTGAGATCTCTCAATCCTGTAGATATAACGACTTAGATTTAAGACACCTATCCCAAGGTATAAACCAATAGAGACTCACCCTCATTCCTCCCTCAAATCACAGACTGAAATGTGCCTTCCTCTAAGGCATGATCGTTGCCACGCAAACATCCTTGGACACATGGCATACTCACAAATCACCACCTGTCATGACACATGGCATTGGGACTCATGTCGACTGATGTCTCAAATCTCCAATTAACCATGACACATGGATCGACACCTGCATGACACATGGCTCGACACCTGCATGACACATAGATCCACCCATGATTTGGTGTGAGGCCTGACATGGCCTTACATGTCATCACTTGATGAAGGGGCTTACCCAACCAGGTACTACCACCTATCCTCTTGTAGACATGCTGACACTCCTTGTCAGCATGAAACATCATGTTGATGTCACACCCCTCTTAGTATCACTTAAGCAAGGCTCATAATGATCTATGACGGGGAATGCTTTCAACGATTCACCGATCCATGACCCCGATTTCTCCTCAGGGTCTTCCCTGTTGAAGTGCATCCACTTCGGGCCTCCAAGGTTACTCTGACTATCCTCCTTCGATGATGCTCATCATAAGAGATGTGATGGTCCATATTTCTCCAGGACCACTCTCAGATGGATCAACGTTCCTTGTTTGGTTTAGAGCCTCTCCCATTGGAGTCCTATTACAAGCCTATATTTGGACATTTTGACTCCTATTCCCTCCAATGTAGGGATATTATTAGCTCACTATGTCGATCCAATAGCTGCGACCCCTCCTGGTGTAACACATAGTTCTCCTTTGAGGATAATTCTAAAGTAAGACTTATTTAGTCAAGAAATTCCTCTAAGTATTATCTAAGGCTTACCATGCCTTCTTGATTCTCACCCCACATTCCGAGAATTTGTCATGGAGACTTAATGTATGACTTAGGGTCCTTTGACCCATATAATGAGGCTTCTTAACACGTTTCACAACAAGCACAAGCCTACTATTTGACCTTTGAACGAATATTAAATCCTTCACAACTAATTCACATAAAAAAGAGGAACAATACAGGATCTATCGACATGTATTTTCCTTTCCTCGTGTCTTGATTATGAAAAAGGTATCTTTCCTTTAAGTTAATATTACAACCATTCATCTCCATCCCTTTACCAGTTCTTACTTGAACCAGAATAATTCTTCTAACTGTACAAGAATTCCAAAATTTATAGATTTCACATCACATTAGACTTGCAGATAATGCAAGGATTCATCTCAATCATACAGACAAGTTTATTCAGGAAAGAATCCATAGGAAGTGAACATTAATTCTGTTCCATCCTTACTCAAGTACACATACTTGCAGTGAAACAACCAATATTCCCTTCAACAATCATACACACCCATGAATACAAATACAGGTAATTCTAACCACACAATTCAATTCCAATACATAGAGTACAAGAAATACTTATCTGGCTATAGGGTGTAGATGACCAACCAAATAAATTTGGGTGAATGCATTTCCACCCAACAGTAGGCTCAGATGCATTTAGACCTACACTCTGTCCACCCTCATGCCAAGTCATGATACCATGGGAGGATCTCTCTCGGGTTCTTAGGGAGTTTGGTATGTGAAGGTTACTCTCCTTGACACCACTCTTGATAAGTTTTTTCTCACACCCACCTAGCCTAGGCCTTGTCGAGGTTTATCAGAAACCCTCCCAAAATCAAGTTCATGGTATCTCAAATCAGGTTGGGTACCTAGACTCTCAGACCATTCCTGTAAAACATATCTTCCTCTTAGACACTGTCTCTCTCCCCCTCTCTACCATATATGAGTTCTCTCTTTTTCCTGTCTCTAATTTCTGCACGTAATCACCTCAAGTCATCTCTTGCATGCACCCCCAGAAGGTTTTCAATCTTCTCCTCCTTCCTTTTGTTAGAAGGAACTCAGGTCATCGAGGAAAAATGTGTGATGGTACCCTATGGTACTTTTGGGTTGTTAACTCCTATTGTCCTATTTAGATCTCCCATACCCAGATTCATTAAGGGTGGTTGGTTTTTCAACTACCAACCCTCTCCTCACAAACTGATTTACTTCAACTGCAATCTAGATTATTTCCTCCACATCATTCATCAAGGTGGCTTGGGGTATTTTACACATGAATCCCCTTTCTATTCCCCCTGACTAGTCCCTCTCATGGTATCATGGCCAAAACATTCAATGCTTTACCCCAGATTTAGCTGGTTGGAATTTTCCAATTAAACATTAATATATTTACAATGATTATATTCCAATGAATGACAAGCATTATTTATGATTAATTACAGGTTGGGGAAAGAAGGGGTATTCCAATCCATTCCCCCTTAAATAAACATCGTCCTTGGTGTTCTTATCAACAATACCTTCCATGCGTTGTATTTTATTTGCTTCAACAATGTTCTCCTTTTTTTGATCTAGTCCTCACTGAGACTCTGGCATTTCAGAAGATGCCTACAATAATTATTCAAACAATATGCACATTAAAACAATTTCATGCATAGACATATCGTCATTGTTCATAATCCAAGAGAGAAATATACATTCTCATCACCACACTTATCTATGCATTTCATGGATCCGCATCCACATGGTTGTCATATTTTCCCAACTCACTATTTTCCCTTGACATACCCATTGTGCACATGATCCAGTCAACACATAACAAGAGTTATCTAAGTCTCCTTTTCCTTATGGTCACTCACCCTCAAGGCTCATGCATCCGCTTATTTGCTATATAGTCTCTCAGGCGATCCATCGTTTTCCAAGGATTTCCCGCACAAGAAGAGTTTTAGAGACTTCATCAAGACTTACAGCTGAGGTATCCCCCATTCATTATCTGTCGAGGTGTCCCTCCGGTCATGTTAACACAACATGAAATTCTCTATGGAAATCATGGCATTTCACAGGGTTCTCATGTCACAACAATAGAATTTTTCCATGCTTTCTCAGCTTGACAACCATCATTTGTACCTCCATGATGGATCTGTTATCTCACATGTATCACATGCATACAATAACCGTGAGATACCAACATCAATTTCAGTCAAATTTCTTTCAAATCGGTTACCCACATATTTCAAATTTCACACTTTCGTTTTGAGACTTGTTCCATACAGGAACCATATTTACAAGTATGAGACTTTCTTCTCATATTAGTTTGGGGCAACAGGCATTGGCATTCCTTATGGGCTTACAACACTGCCATATCTAATACCTTTCTCTTTGGAATTCCATCTTCACATAACCAAACAAATTGTTAGTTCTCATGCACATTATATTGTCATTGCACACTTGCAGTGGTTTCCAAACAATTTCAGATCTATGCATACTAAAAATTGCTTCACATTATTCACTATTCATATGAAGTAAAAAGGAATCATCATTACTTACTCATGTTTTGTTTCATCATACCAAGAGTTTTCAAAATGCATTCAAGCATATTATAAATTTAATCAATGTGACAATGTCCAGGGCCACACTCATGCACCCTTTGCATTGACTTCAGATTGATTACTTTTCATATTAGGCATTCCTCCATGGTGTGTCCGAACTTATCCAACCTCTGACCATATGGATTATCTATCCACATTCATTATTATAGCAGGATTGTGTTCCCTTTTTTAAATTTATCATGACCTCAAATCAACATACATTTTATGAAATTAAAATTACATTTAAGCATTCCTTCTTTCTGCGTAACAAGGGTGCCAATCCTCATGGCCACCCAATTCTCTCTTACTATTCTACAACTTGGGTAGAATATTGGAAGATTCTAATCCCATCAAGTGCAGTGTTATACATGCATATTCATGCAATCATGTACTTTATCAATGCAATCAATCAATGTGCTTCTTGTTATCACATAGAGTTAAAGGGGTTAAAAGAAAAACATTTTAGGTGTTTATATTCGAGTCATAGATTTTCCTTAAGTTTTTATCATTTCCTGCTATCAAAACCGAAGTATGTACTTCTGTATTTTCTCCCTCTCCAGCATAGTCTGTCCTTGAAGCTTTTCCTCATAAGGTCATTCAAGAGAATTTCTAAATGCTAAATGACTAGAGATTTCATAATCTCCTTGCTTGATTGTTTCTATGCGCAAAGTTGTTTTTGTCTTCTTGAAAGATAATTGTGGGTCTAATTGAGTTTAAAATACTTTTCATTATGATTTTCTACTAATTGAGCATGCGCAGGGGAAATCCAAGGTCCATAAAGTTTATTGTATGCATAGTTAGCTTGAACAGAAAAAACGCAGAAATTCAAAGATGTCCATTTTGGGCTTAAAATACAAACAAACATACAAGTCATTTTTCAATGGTGAAGATCCAATCGGGAAAATCAGATCGATGACATGCATTCATTCGAAAGGTCCAAGTAGCACAAGGATTAAAAACTAGACAGAGGAGCTTAGGTCCCGAAGTAAAATCTGAGCCATTGAAGGTTGTTGATGCGTGGAGGCAGATCCCACGTTTTTGAAGATTTACTTCAGAGGATTGCACAAGATGTGCATTTAAAAGTCCCAAAGAGCCGAAGCCCAAACTCCCAAAATAATCTGAGCCATGTAAATCAAGAGGCCACATGTTACCAGATCCATGTCTTCGGAAGGTTTACTTCAGAGGATTGTGGGAGTTAGGCATTGAAAAGTCCCGAAGAGACGAAGCCTGAACTACTGAAATAATATGAGCCATCTAAATAAAGAGGCAACACATCACTAGATCTCTCATTTTGGAGTTTTGACACTTCAAAAAATTGTAGGAGTTGCGCATCAAGGAGGCCCGAATCCTGAACTCCCAAAGTGTTTATGAGCCATTGATCTTCTAGCAGGAGCCAGGGTCCATCCAAGAGCAACACATGGTAGCAAAAGAGGGGCTTTCCTCGATCATAGATCGTGATCAGATCAATAATCAATGAATCGCATGTATTTGACATGTCAAATTTGCATGAGGATTAGTGGCTAGGCAGAAGCCCCGAAGTTGCATATATTTCGCCACGTGTCTTTCTCCATCGAACTGTCAGTAGTTTCTTCAAAAATCTAGGATTCGGGAATTTCGGCTTCTAAAATTTCATTTTCCTTCGAAGTGGTTTCTCCCGGAATCCACAGATCATTGTTGTGTGTCCATCCAAATCTAACAGTCAGTATTTTCTTTGGAAATCTAGGCTTCGGGAGTTTCGGCTTCTAAACTTTCATTTTCCTTTGAAGTGGTTTCTCCTGGAATCCATAGATCATTGTTGCATGTCCATCCAAATCAAACGGTGGTAGTTTTCTTCGGGACTCCAAGCTTTAGGAGTTTCAGCACCTCCACTCCCGATTTCATTTGGAGTGCTTTCTCTCAGAGCTAAAGATCAAGCACCAAGTGTCCTCCTCAGATAAATGATCATCATTCACTTCAGAGCTCCATCTCTACTTACAAACCGCCCCTGACCTTTGAAGTTCCCAAGTACATGGCATACATCAGTTCATACATGTGGCACCCTTATCAAACATGACACATGAAATCCATCTAGCACCAACACGTGCCACATCTCTTTTCATGGCACATTAGCATAGCGATGTCAGGACACCACGTCATATCATCCTCCATGAAATGTTCTTGTTCAACACCAAAATTACCACCATCTCCAAGCGCAGTTAGAATGATCCTAAAGTTAGTAGGAGGATAAAATTTAGCAGGGGCACTAAATTGGTAGGACTGCCTATATTGTAGAATGCAGTTAGATAAATGACCACATTTCATTGCAGGGACACAACTTGCTCGAGCGTTAAAATATTTGAGCGGTCTCGCAATTGAAACCATGGTATAGTAAAGGAGCTATGTGGCAGAATGTGGTAAATTGTGGGATCAAAAGTGGTATGGGTATAAACCTTTTTCAACGGCCCTGCATTCACGCGCTTATAAAATGACGTGTCCTCCACTCATCCTACCATGTATCTACTCCTCCTCTCATCACATGACACCAGTTTTCCAGTATCTACACATCACCTCCCCCATATCTTTCTTCTTCTCTCATCACGCGCCATTTGTCTCCATAGACCATCACCTCTCCACATTCACTAATCCTATATCCCCATTGGACATTGATTCCATGTCCTCCAATTCATAACCAATCATGACTTTCCTCCTTGACCATCTGGCAGACCACTTTTCCAATAAAAGCCCGTCCTGAGTCAAAATTCCAAAAAGACTAGTGCCACTATACGGTTTCAATTGCAGATGTTTCCTAGAACAGTTAATTGAAGGCACAGATGGCAAAGAAATCTGCATGAAGGAATAATAAGAAGAGGAGATGTGCCCAAGTGACAACACTTCGTAATAATTTTTCTATTAAAGTTGTTACCAACAAACTCTTTGGTTCTAGCATTTTGTTAAATCAAATCCACTCTGTACATATGTTAGATTGACATATTTTCATGGACAATCCTAGGAAAGTAAGGCCATCTCACATGTCGATTTGTTGTCTGCCTTTTTATAAATATTTCAGAATAATGTTATGAGCGGTTCGAATGGTTGAGATGGGCTCCCTTATTGTAATATTTTGATTAAGAAGACTGGTTCTCTGGTTATGTACTTGACTTGAGAATTTTTTATTAATATAAGTCAGTTTCTCTTATTCCATCTTGTTTCCTCTTATACTGAAGTTTTCATGATTGAATGATTCACATGATATTGTTATAGTTGTATTATGATGAATGTTTGATTATAGTATTGTTATGATGTTCTTCAATGTTCTTTAAACTTTGAATTCAAGAAGATCTTGTGTTTGAGTTTTTTCCTCCTTAGGCTGCTTGAAGACCTAATGTCAATATAAGACCTCTACATTTCCCTCATCAAAGTCTTCCTTCTATTCACTTTTACTCTCATTCATTGACTAAAGTTAATCAAGACCTCAATTTCTTGTGCATGCTAGCCCAGTTTTCTGAGTTAAAATCATTATTATTCTGAGTCTTATCCATTTGACCTCTAAACATTCATTTACATTTACACATACTCCGATGGGTATTGGGCTTATCCTCTCTGCAATCTGAGGGTGATTCCTAGTGATAACATTCTTGGTGTCATTGTCAGGGAACAAATTGAAGACATTTCCTTGGGATTGAAGGACAAAGCATATTGATTCTGCAGGTGCATTAGAATTCAGTACATTTGAAGATTGCAGCTTGCACCTGGTGACTCCATTGTTTCATCTGTGGCTTCTAAAGGCAGACACATGAGGTCAACTCCACAACTACCTTTGGCTACACCTGAGGCTAACCCAGAAAAGATAATCAAGAAGGGAAAATATTCTCAAGAAAGTTTTTCTGCTGTTGTATCAGGTACTCATGGTCAGTTGTCTGATTCCATTCTTAAGACACTGGTTGTTATATCAAGTAATCCTCCTTTACCTTCTATTGAAGTTTCTAAGAATTTGGATTTTGGAAATTTTCCTGTTGAATACTCCTCTTTTGACCCAGAATTGAAAGAATAAAATTTTGAAATCCTTTCCTCTGATCCGGATTATTTTCGGCACGAAATGAGAGCGGAGATATAATAAAGAAATGCACAGAGATATTGCATATATCCAATAATATAACATAAATATATCAGAGATGCAACCATAAACACAAAG
>JASDQU010189169.1:5718-17132 GCA_032191745.1 Picea mariana | reverse complement strand
CATCAAATTCATCTGCTAGAAGTGGTAGCATCTTGAGGAGTAATTGGAATCAGTTTCCAGGTTTTTTGTTTGATTTTTATAGTGTTTGTTTAGCTTCTGTAGCATCCATTAGATGATTTACTATTGTTGTATTTACATATTCCACTCATAATAAATAATGTCAATGTTATCTCTTCCATTTGTGTATTTGGTTTACATGTGATATGCATTGCAAGCAAACTGTTTGTAAAAGTTATCCATCATATTTTGCATAAAGAATAAATGATTATAAACTATTCAACGGAAATAAAACACTCAAACGCCATAATTTTCACAGTATACCATAATATCCTAGCTAGCTCCATTTGGGATATCACATGTCCACATGGAATGCACCCTCCAATAATGCATGCAAGCAGTATATAATAAAACAAGTCTCCACTTAGGAGGATGTGCTCCAAGGTCCACCTAATAGAACTCACTAAATGTTCGCTCCAAGATGCATGAGAGAATAAACAATATAAGAATCCTCCCAGAAGAATGCTCCACAACAACCTCCTCCAAATATAGAAAGAGGTCCACAATATGCATGCAACCAATATTCCACATGTGTGAATCCCAAGGAAACCAACTCCATGGATGAATGTGAAAGATTCCAAGTATATGGAGCTCTCCATAAGAAATTAAGTAGTAAAAACCCCAAAATAGCAAGTGGATCATCTCCAAAAACAAATATCCAGTGAGATAAGGGTGAATTAGGGTTTTGACCATGCAAAAACTCGATGAAATAATAAAATATATATCTTCATGAATAGCAAGAAGTGTCTCCACAAGTGTGCCCTTCAAGGATATGCTAAAAAATAGTAACAAGACCAAGTAAATGCATGCAAAGCCACTCGTGTGGCCCTCCAAGTATGTCACACACCTCCCAATAAAATTCCTCCATAACTACCTCCAATAAAATATATGTAAAAAATCAAAGAGGTGAGGGAGCTCTCCAATTAAGGTCAAAAGATAATAAGTGTAGCTAAAATAACCATGCAATAAAGATGAGAGAGCACCTAGAAGAGGTGCTTCCTAGAAAAGTGTGTCTCAACCACCTAAAAAATAATTAAATACTGCCTAATGAAGTGTTCCTTAGGAGAATGTGTGTAACATCACGCTCCACTGAGCACACTTTTATTGACATATTCTTTGAGGACACTTGCGCGCAAGTGATCCGGTTATGGTATATTATGATTTCGTTTTGATTATGGGTTATATATGATGATGATAATGTATTGTGACTTATAGATATTTTGATGTATATTTATTGACAAATGATATTGATGAGTTTTCCTAAGTGTGCAGGACACATGATAGGTTATGGATGCTAATGGATTCAATGGACTTCCTTGGACTCCGGATTGAGTCACAGAGTGGATTGTATTTTGATTGATTATTTTATTTTTCGCACTTGTGACATATGACTGGGTATAATATGATTATGTATATGGTTTATTGACATTGTTTTTTTCATTGGATGCAGGCTTGGCGATGCTTGCTAAGATGACTCACATAAGGAGTAGAGGGGTCATGCACAAAAACCAGACATTGAGGGACATGTGTGGTAGCGTCCCTGTCACAAACTACTAGCACTCCCACCATGGCCAAATGGTAGGTTAATGATTACCTAGTTCAAGAGTTCCACGATGTCATGAGGTCATACTAAGATAGTCACTCACGAATATTCTAAGGGGTGCGAAATAAGGAAGAGTCATTATTCCTTAGAAGCCCTTGGTATATCACAAGGTCGACTAAGTGGAGTGTTAACTCCAAAGGTTGGACAAACTTCCAAAACCAATCAAAGGTGAGTGGCACCCTTGGAACACGGAGGTGCATCTTGAAGGGCATGTTGCATAGTTAAAAACTTGAGTTAATAAATCTAGGTGACCTAGAAAACATTGAAATGATTAGATCTTGTTGGATTAAAATAATTAATTAAACAATGAATTTATTAACTATAAATCCCAATAAATGAATTATGACATAAGTTAAAAGAATGGGGAATAATCAAACTCTAGGAAAAAGGGGAATAAAATCTAAAGATTGTATAAATGCACATGTGTACATGAAAATAATAAAAGAGATTCTTAAAATAGAAAGAAATAAAATATGAGAGAATAGGTGTACACATAGAATAGTTTCTAGAGTCAAGCTACCACTAGTATAACTAGAAGAAGACTCCTAATCCAAATCTAACTAAGATCTAGTTAGGAGACACTCATTAAATGAGAATTTGGGAACAAAGCGACAACTAAGAGCGAAAATAGGAACACATTGGGGAATGTGAGGGAAATAAAAATAAAATAAAATAAAAATGGTAATTACTTGTGCAACTTGGGGAGAGTGTGACAAGTGTGTGGATGAATAATAATAATTAATTTAATCTAAAAAGTTAATAATTTGTCCATGAGGACATGTGTCAGTGAGRAAATTTCTATAAAAGAAATGGTGAAGAAGGAAAATGGATCACTTATTYTTGGTAAGRTTATGCTGCCAAAATTATTGTGGACGGTGTTTTACTTGTGAGAGTTGGGATACCAAGCTTGAAGAAAGAGTGTAAGATCTTCCTTGCGAGACAATATTGGAGCTATTGTTTTTTGTTTCTTTTGTGTGGYCCCTTTGCGACTCGGGGGGCTAAGGGGGAAGAAGAGTACCCCTATCGTTGGCTGGGAGGTACTRGTGAAGTCCTTGGATTAGCAGGCGGAAGGAGGGATCATTGCRCGACTTCCGGTTGAGGATCCTCAACAACATAACTCTTCTTGGTTACAGTATTTTATTTTATAAATAATTTTTTAAGTATCATTTGATTATAAAATGATTATGTAGGAAATCATGATGAGCTTGTRAYGTAATAATTATGGTTATAATTTTTTTTTGAAACTYAAAATTTGTTCTCTAAAGAATATAAGTCTTGATCTTCGTAATTATCCWCTGTTGTAACTGTATAATTTGGTGGGTTAAATYYATAATGAATTTATTCATATGGTAGTCTTGTATTATGAATTTGGGTTAAATTTTATTTCGGAACCATTGTCCCAATGTTAATGTCTTTCTGAATAATCTCGATGCGTGTGGGCGTAGTTTGGTGTAAATCTCAACAATCCCACTTTTGTATATATATTAGAGATGTTAATATAGCTTGAATAATTCAACAGTAGCATATGGTATATCTCACCGTGTTAAGGGGACAATTTTGTAAAAAAAATTTACACCAACAGAAATCAATGTGACATTGATAAAAATTTTGTTTATATTTCAATCCAAAAATGACTCTATGTAGCCATTTCTACAATTAACAGACCTTAGTTAATTGTTGGCCGATTATAAAATTTACTATGGGTAAAGAAAATTCTTAATAAATAATAATAAAAAAAACACATTTTTATCTCTAGATGAATTTAATCATCCCTTTGTTAATTAGCTATCCATGTACGTGAATTTTGGTTGTTATGTGAAATCAAAGGAGGATAGGGGCCATTTTAACATTTCTCTACAAATCATATGATCATATCTAAAGTTATTTGAGTCATATGCGATTTGTTCTAAGAAATCGTGTCGCTACTCTCCGTGATATCCAATTACTTACCCGTGAATCATTGATCCCTGTAAACAAAATTTTATGCAAGTTTTTATAGGTTCTTGGCAGGAAATTTATAGATATTTACTTTTGACTCGCATTTTGAATATCCTAATTGAGGAATCTATCCTTCTGATCCATACCAACCAATAGGATAATTTAAATCTTGCCTTTCAAACTTTGTTTTAGTGTTGACAAATCAATAGGAAAATGAAGTCTATGCTGTGAAAATTTAGGGAAGGATGTATAACGTTCATGTTTTTGTTTGGAAAGACTCTACATTAAATCCTTACCAGGATCGTTTGGGTATATGAGATGTAGTGAAAATTTATTATTGGGTCGTAGAGATATATTATTGGGTCGCATAGCTCATCTGGAAATTTCTAACTCTTCCACGCCTTGTTTTAATGTTCCCAAGCCAATATTCCAAGAATATTTCGTTTTCATTGGTTTTTAAATGTTTTCTGGTTGTGGCATTTCATCAAACACTTTGCAGTCTTAAGTCTCATGAGTTGCGCTAGGGTTTAATATTATGGTTTTTATGTGCTTTTACAGCAATAATCAAAGAATATATAGAAATGGGACATACCTCAACAAGATGCAAGATCAACAATGCAAGGAATAACAAAAAATACCTCAGATCTGATTTTATTCATAGTAGTAGAAGATATTGACACAATAGATCTTACATATATGGAACAATAGAGCATGAGAACTCATAAAACAATGCCAATAACCCAAGAAGAGATGATACAAGCCTCCAAAGGCCACATGGCTGCCGAAGATGAATGACAACTAAGATCTCTGCCCACTGCTGGATCAAACCCTGAATTTGGAATTGTTTCACCCTTGCTCTGGCTGTAGCTCTATGGAATATTTTCGCCCTCTTTATCCTTGGCCCCAATAGCCACCAAAACACTGGGAAAGAGTATATCTGAAGGCTAGGAACAATGTAGAGAGGTTCCCTTGCTGAATAATGAATTTTTCACCCTTCCCACGAAGAGATATACTTCAMCAATTACACCCTTCCTCTAGAAGAAACCACACCATCCACACAATAAATCAATACTATATCAAAACACCTCGTGGATGAGCCAAAAAAGGAACTATGGCCTCCACCAAGATAACCCAATAGCTAATCTCTCCAAAATTCCTTCTCCTTGACCAAATCAAACTGAAYTAGCTYCACAAGTGTGCCTCCCTTGTTGGAAACCCTCAATGTTGTGCCCCTCTCTCTCTCTGAACCCGTGGCTGATGTAGAATCCCTCTGTAACTGAATGGATCTGATGTAGAATGGTGAGGGAGGAATATTTCACCTTCGTGACCAAGATTGGATCAAGATAGGTGGGATCTTTCACCACTAAATTGATCTCTAGGGTTTGTTAATTCAAAACCCTCAAAACCCCCAAGTGCATGGGCTCACTAGCAAGAAGCCATATATCAAATGATAAACAACATAATATGAGAATAGAGGCACCTCCCTCTCTTTTATACTCCCTGCTCACCTTGTCTCTCCACGTGACTTTTACTTTATTTAATTATTAATTAATTAATTAAATCACTTTAATTAATTAATTAACCATTTTCCCTCTAAAAAATAGTTTATCCCGCCTTATGGCTTCCTTGGCCACTGAAAGTCACTTCTAATCATCCTTTCCTGTAGTGATATTCCTCCTGATTCCAATGAGCTATCATACTAAGAGGTTCCTCCAAGTATTATTCCTAATATGACCTCCTTAGTGAATTTAATTAACATATAGCCCAAAATAAATCAAAATTATGGAAATTGTCGGAATGCAACGGAACCAAAGCCAAGCTGTGCAGAATGGATCATGATGATGAAATAATATGAGCGATGCAAGACAGACCCCAAAAAATCACTCAATATCCCTTGTACTCACTATAACCTCCATCTGGCTACTCTGGTCATCATAACACTCTGTAATATAATGATGTCCCAAAGTGGGGACATTACACTTGTCATTGAGTGAGAGACCAAAGTAGCGTTTTTGTTTCAATTTTATAACCAAAATGCTAAGGTTCCTCTGCAACATGGTTAAACATTTCATTGTTTCCCTTGAAAGTAACCAAAACTTTTGCAACACTGAGATTTCATTCTTCCTTGCCCGACTTTCGATTTTACCTTGAGGTTAATGCCTTGTTGTTGTAGAATAATTAAGGATTGTGACAAATCGACACATTTGAATATTATACACTTGGTGAACTATAGTTAAAACTGCACTTGATTTATTTTTACATGTGTCTTCAATTTTTTGACCAGGTCGTAGTTCTTTTTCTTTGAACAATTTGTCTAGTTGTATATCCATAACTTAAATGGATACTGTGAATGAATATTATTCTTTATTAAAATTTGTGCATGGATCGTAATGTGGAGTTTGGTAATTACACTTCATTCATTGGGTCCTTTCGCAACTATGAAAATCCACAAGCTCAAATGCCTCTCACAAGATTTTTAATGTATAACCTCAACTAAGGTTGAAAGCTTTGTTGTACATGCTCTTGAAAATACAAGAGTTCACCTATTCAACTAAGTGATTTGCTTAGTACCCCGAGTCATGAACTACATTTTTGGATTTGGTAATTCACGGTGTCAGGAGTAGTTTGGTTCTTGTAATTATGTGAATTTATCAATTGCACTAATTTAGTATGACCGACCTCCAACTATCTGTACCGAAAAAGCTACTAGAGTAATACCCCAGTTTTTTTTTTTTTAATATTTATAAAACGTAGTTGAATCATCTCTTCATTCGAACCTATTAATTGATAATGTGATAGTTGGGTTTTAAGTGTTAATGTTTAGATTTGAATATTTTACACCTAGAAGTAACTACCTTGTTTCAATCTGTTGTTATGTTCCAAATATTTTGAGTTTTATTGCCAGGCACGACAGCCAGAGAGGTTGGAGAAGTGTCCTTAAATTCTACTTGATGATGAGTAGAAATCTGTTAAATAAATATTTTGACAGGTATATCCATGATTAAACTCCAATGGGACGGGTAGTAGAAGTATTACAGTTTGTTTATTCTTAGAGTAGAACTATGTATAGTTAACTGGAAGAAAATCGTCTAATCGTTTATCCTGAAATATATGAGCACCCTGGATACCTTGATTTCATTAATTCATTATAGATTCTATTCCATATTGATATACAGGAGCGGTGATACATAAGAATAATTAAATGGTTTCTTTAAAAAGGCGTGTATATTATCGATATTGATGGTTCATATTATGAATGCTTGTAAATATTAACTAAGCCATTGTAGTTGTTTAGTTAATTTTATTAAAAACAAATTTTAATTAATTATTAATTAAACAAGAGCTTACCTA
This sequence comes from Picea mariana, assembly GCA_032191745.1. Taxonomy (NCBI): domain Eukaryota; kingdom Viridiplantae; phylum Streptophyta; class Pinopsida; order Pinales; family Pinaceae; genus Picea; species Picea mariana. The sequence continues at coordinate 10,183 of JASDQU010189169.1, read as the reverse complement.
TATGGGTATAAGTTAAATGTTGGGCCTTATCATTGGATACATGAATTGCTCATGTGTAGCTAATGATCTAGAAATAAATCAAACTCCTATAATTGTCATCATTGTTGATAACTTGACCTTGCTTTATATAAGTGTTGTAATGGATAATCTTATATTTTGAAATAAAAAAAACAAATGTGTACATTCCACTTAAGTTGCCTTTGTTTCTTAAAGTATTCAGTAAATGGAGGAACGTTACAATATTGCTTATTATTGACTAATTCAATGTTTATCGTTATCTTGTGCTTGGATTATAACACTGACATGTTATGGCATTAGCAAAGACTTGTAATGAAATGGAACCAAACAATTGAGAAGTTTCCTATGATGTGGATATGTATGAGGATTTGATAATTTTTGTATTAGTATAATAATCTATTGAATGATTGGATTGCGTTGTGATTACACACCTCACCGTCATTCTAGTATTGAGTTTAGGTTAGAGTTTGTTAAGGGAATTATACACCTCCATGTTCCTTAGAACAATCGCCAGTCCTGAGACCTTAAATGGTCAAAATCAATCGGATGAATCCTGGACTTGAGCGTTGATTATGTGTCTTGGAGGTCCTAACCTTGCAGGGTAAGTCGGTGGGTAGACATTTTTATCTTATGTGATGTGATTTATATGTTAGTAAAAGTGATGTTATATTTGAATCTTGGTGTGTAATGATGTAGATGGGAATAGATTGAGAATTATTGATGTATGTCTTTGTCGCATTTCACTTGTTCTAACTATTGATGTAATTTAACAAAATAAATAAATTATCACTACTGTACTTACTTACATTGATGTCGTAACGGGAGGGGACGTTACATATGGTATCAGAGAGGGTTCAACCTTGCAAAATTGAATTGTTATGCCTTTTATGCAAAGCCCCACCCCTCCTTGGGGTTCACATGAGATCTCGGTCTAAGATCGTTCTTCTAAGGAGCTGAATTAGCTCTCAGATCCTTGCTGGATCCCCTCCAATTGTTCACATGCCCTTAAAATACCTTAGGTGTAGTTCCATACAAATACGAACCCTGCAGAACCCTTTTCTAATCCCCTTTTTTCTTAAGGAAAACTTTCAGGCTCTAGCCCCTTAACTTCAGCCAAAATCTCATGTGACCGAGGGCTATGACCAAGTGCTTAGCTAAAAGGAACTCATCCGGAACTTCGATGCTCCGATGCTCCGTTACTTTGGGATTCAGGAGTTTTCACCTAATAACACGCCAATTTCCCTAAACGCTGAACTGGCGAATTCCCGAATTGGCACTTTGACGCTTCGTGACTTTAGAGCTTCAGGCTTCGTAGGATCTACCAACACAACAAAGAAAAATTTCACGAACGTCGAATTGGCGAACTACTCTGAAGCTCTCTGGCTCCTGCCACAATCTATGGCCAGAAAGAGCTATGGGACTCCAATCTTCAAAATTTCTAAGACTCCAAAACATGATACCTCCCTAAATGTATAATGTTGGATTTGAGATCGACGACTCTCGTTCCTCTTGCAGCTAACGACTGAGATTCACTTCGAAACTCCAGGCTTCAAAAGTTCTCGCTACTGATCACCACCAAATCCCCAAACTATCGAACGTCGAATTGATGAAGGGTGGAGATCCATGATCCATGATCCACGTGTCCTCGTCAACAGACGACCTGGATTTACTCCGGGCTTTGGGGCTTCAGGCCTTTTCACGTCTGAACACTTTTCACCAGCAATCCTTTGGAGTGCCAAAATTACAGACACTCGCTAATCTACTGACATGTGTCCCTAATCGATGAACGGTCATGATTTTATCCATGATGCTCCTCCTGTTCTGGGATTGATCCGATGGCCCAGATCTACATACAACCAATCCAATGGCTAACACTCATCCTAGTGATGTACAACGTAGATCCACTATGGGACTTTAGAGCTTTGTTACTTTTACCTCCCTTATGACAAACAATAAAAAACTGCCGAAGCAGTGAAGTCTGAGGGACTTCAGTGCTTAACGAACGCGCTCCTTCCCCCAAATCTGACGGTTGAGAGGGATTTTGTCTTCTTTTCAACAAATTTCTTTCGTCCTTCTGAATGAAGGAATTTCTCCTCTTTGAGTTCTTTCTCATGGATGGATTGAATGCRGGCACACACCTTATGCTTCCCTYCTAAGCTTGGGACTTGTAAAAGTCGCTTACGCACTCCTTGTGCTTTATCCCATAGTTTGCAACTTAGACTGCCTTTTGGAACACACTTGTGTTATCCCTYTTGAGCTTGGACTTCTTCTACCTCAAAGGGGCTYGACCCTTTTCTCCTTCAGATACCTCCTTGTGCCCTCCTGGAAACCACACTCTTCCTCTTGATATTTACCAACACTTAAAAAGAATGTTGGCTTCGTGCTCTCCTTGCACTTACCTCTTGAGTCTTGGGCTTGAAAGACTCACCTGTGCACTCCTTTCGCTTACTATGTGCACACTTGCACTGACCTCTCCTTGAGATTTTACATTGCTCTGAGTCTAGGCACACTCCTTGTGCTTGCTCTGTGAACTCTTTACACTATCCATTATGAGATTGTAACCCGTTCTGGTGTGCCCACCCGGAACACTCTTCTTGAACTCTTGACTGAGTTCTTTTGCACTCCTTGCACTGGCTTCTTAGGGTTTTCTAAAAACTCTGGTGTGTACTCCTTGCACTATCCTTAAGAGCCCAAAATACTCAAAAACTCACACAGAAAGGGAGTTCTATCTATTCCTTCAAAGGGAACAATTAAACACTCATAGCATTCATAAATATGCACATTAAACATTCAGAAAACACACATTCATACACAGGGAATGTACACATAGAGAATCACATGCAAGGGAATCTGCTCTTGTATTAATATGAATGCTCTTTACAATGTATACAAGACTGGACCGCAACAGAGTCTCAATTATCCTTTCCTCTCCTCTCTTCTCTTCTTATCATGAGCTTCTCCTATCTCATGCACTTTTTTTCTTTTCCTTATTCTAATGCCTATATCTCAATGCATTGCTCTTTTTACAAAAGAGGGGCTTCTTGAGCCTTCCTCACCTACTTACACTAAATTACATTTAATTTACATCTAGTCTGAATCGGATCTAGACTCATCTACCTGTCAGCCATTAAAGGTGACTTACACTCATCCTTACACAATACAATAACTCATCCCTTCTTGAGCCTTTCAAACTTTAATTACATTAAATTTCCAAATTTAAAACAAAATGAGAAGGTTGGTGATTCTCTCTCTTAGGATCTGGTAACTCCTAGTGCGCTGCTGCGCTGGATGCTAATGCATTGTTGATGCTCCTGCATCATATGCCTCTGCTGAAAAAAACATGATCTCTTGCTCATGGCTCATCTATTGCTTCTATTGAGATCCTCCAAGATCCAAAACTTCATTTTGTCGTTGTCCACCTGCTCTTTTGCCATGTTGTTGTTGTTGTCTTGCTGCTGCTGTTGGATTTCCTCCTGGTTTCCAAATCTTTTGTTGCAAGGCTCCACTCAATTTGCTGCTGTAATCTCTCTTTGTCAGCCTCTACTTGYTGTTAACTGTCTCCTCTGTTGACTCCAACATCAATCTCCTTATCTCCTCAATATCCTCRTCCAACTTGTCCATGGGATGACTCCTCTCATGCAGTATGCTCTACTACTGCATCTCCTCCTCTTCATCAATATCCAACTTGTCTTGTTGGACGAACCTTCTCTGGGTTATTCCTCCTTCTCCTAGGGATTCCAATTCTTCACACAGACCAAAGGGAATATCATCATGATCTCCCACGTTGACTTCATTACCTATGGCATTGCCTTGCCATTCCACTACCGACTCCAATTCTGTAGCAATATTGCTGAGATGTTGCTGAACTATATCCTCCAACAGTTCTATTTCTGCCATTTCCTTTGCTTTTCTATCATCTCCTTGGGTTGGCATAAGTCCAGCTTTATCCATCTTCTCTTCTTGCTAGAATTTTTCTCCATTCTGCATGACTGTCTCCTTTTGACATTCATCCTCTGTCGTTGGATTGTCTAACCAATCCTCCAACATATTCAACTTTGTCTCCCATTGAGTGAGCATTGCATCTGAATTCTCCTCTTATCTCTTCTCTTGGGAATATTTCAGTATCTTCTCCTTCGCCTCCTCCATTATAGTCTCTGTTGGTTGTATTTCTTCTCCTACACCTACAATTTCACATAAACTATTAATTTTAAAAACATTTGGCCCAATGGATTCTTCCTCAGATGCCTCCTGTATCACCTCCTCATATGAAAAATATTCACTAGCCTCTGCTGGGAAGGAATATGTTGATTCCCCCAATGATCATAATGCACCTCTGATTTTCCTCCTCGAGAGTTGGAGTATTCAACTTCTCATCATATTCATTCACATGGTCTGCAAACCCACATGAATCTTCATTTTGATGAGGCTTCTCTCCTGCCTCTTCTTC
>JASDQU010189162.1:0-20330 GCA_032191745.1 Picea mariana | reverse complement strand
CTATCCTAGCTTTGTTGACATGTGGGCATGTATGGGCCCGTTACAAGAATGTGTTTGACAAAATGAAACTAAGAGGGGTCTCAAAAAGAGTCGTTGTCCTCTCCTAAAAGTTTTTGAAATTTTTGTTTAAGGGAGATGAGATCGTTTTCGCAATCCTTTTCTGGTTCTCAAGATCGCTCAATGGCGCAAGAGAAGAGCATACTCAAGATTTTTACTTGCAACTTCTAGTCCCAAAAATGTGAGTTTAGATGTGATTTAGAATTGATGTTAAAATTAGATTTATAAACCAAAGCAAGCCATCCATGTGGCAAAAAAAAAACAAAGGGAAAATGAATTTTATCAACCTAAGTGCCTATGTTTGCTAGATTATCCCCTTTATAAGTTGAGGGGTCTAAGTGGTGAAGTGTTTAGAGCATGCATATCATCAAGGAAAATGATTTTTCCCACATCCAAGAGCTTACAATGTAAATTTTAGGTCAAATACGCGGCCTCCTGTGTGGACAGAGGCGCATATGGCGCCTGCGTGCAGACAGAACAGAGAAGAAAAGCGCATATGCGCCCGACGCCCGCCTGTGGGGTGGAATACCCGCGCGCCTGCATCAAAAAGTCCGAGAAGCAAAATCCGGATGGATTTCTCTCCAATTTCTGATGAATGGACTGGTAAGCAGGTTGGCAGAGGCCGGTTTGTGAACCTGCAAGTCAATGAAATCAAAAGGAAAGCAAATAAAGCCCAAATGAGGGAGGAATTTATACCAAACTCCCCAGTGGAGTCGCAAATCTGTTTGTACTCTATTCATCGTTTGATGAGAAAAATGAGAGTACTTACATGCCCAGTTGGGCTCTACTAGGCATGACAGCTGTGAAGAAAAAATGTTAGAAAGAAAACAACAAATCTATTAACAAGAATTAAACAAAAACCAAATGAAACTATGAGCATATAAAAGAAATGAAAACAAATAGAAATGGACCAATATCACCAATGTATAAGCTGATCTGATTGATGAAATCCAAAGATACACAATGGAGAAAGAGGACTTGGGTCCCTTCCCTCTCCAATGGAAGGCTCTTGAGGCCCTCAACTGATTGCTCTCCTTACAAAGAAAAGATGAAAGTGTGGGTGAAAGAACTCCAAGCTTATCCACTCTAGTGAGAGGTGGAAAGCCTATGAAATGGTGCTGATTATGTCTATTGCCAAAGAATGAGTCTCTAGCAATCTCAACAACATAATAATACAAAGAATTCCTTGAAGAAATGGTGGTCATTCATGGCTTTTTATAGCCAAGCATTGGGTTATTATGAAACCTCTTTTGAATGTGAAGAGGGGCTCTTTAGGGCACAATTAGGTCTTTGACCAGCCCCCTCCCGCAGATTGAGCTCGGATTTGATTTCAAATCGACTTAGGAGCCGATCCATTAGTGGTTGGGAGGCCGACCAGTTTAATAAATGCACCGTTTAGCAGGCGCACGGGTTTTTGGCCCAACAACCGCGCATCGTGCGCTGAAGCGCTATTACACGCATATGCGTGTGCGCCCAGTTTTTGTAAAGCGCCTTCAAATTTTTGGTCATTTTGTATAGTTTTTGACCCTTTTGCAATGCTGTGGTATTAATCTTGTGCCATGAATGACTCCAGTCCTGTTTTGACGATGCGGAGTTCTTGTCGTCCCTGTGCGGACGAAATTTTAGTGATAACACTCAGATATACCTTTCCAATGGGCTATCGTGTGCCTAAAATGAAGATTGTTTGCAAAAGTTACAACCTCGAGAAGTTGATGTACCAACTTACCCAACGGGGCCCACATAAATTTTGGTGCATCATATCCTAGGGTTATTTTTTTGGATGTCTAGGGTTTTGGAATTCATTTTTTATGTAAAAAGGCTTATAGAGTCTCATTGTACTCATATTCTTGTGAATGAGCATAGCCATCACATCTCTTCTCAAAGATAAGTTGCCACCATTCTAGAAATCTTGTTTCAGTCTGCATTTTACAGTTTCAACATATTTTTTATTTAATAGAAGTCAAGTTTTATTGTATCTCTGTTATTATTCACTTTGTCTCTGTGTTAATATTATAGATCTTTGTTTTCCTTTCATTCAGCTCATAAATATGGATCACCCTTTTACCTATTGAATCACATAGGGTCCTAACCAGTGCATTTTAAACTTGCCTGGATGCTACATAAACTTGTTGTCATAGAGTAGTATCAGATATCTGAATTGAAACTTTTATGTTTGATGTGTTGATCATGCTAAGCTTTCTCTCTAGCCTTTTGAATCTATTAATGAAAACCTGCGACAAACCGATATTCCTCAAGCTATACCAACTGTTCCAATCTCTCTTTTATTGTGACAGTGTCTGATAGCTTAGTGATTGTTGCAATGTGCATGCAAGGTAGAATGAACTCCATTAGGATCACAGCTTCCTACCCATAGAACAATATGAAAGGTGTCTGACCTGTCAACTTCTTACTTGTCGTCCTGTATGCCCATAATACTGCAAGAAATCTTAATTCCCAATTGTCTCTCCCTACATTGCAAATTTTGGTCAAGGAATTCTCCAAGATTTTATTGAAATCCTCCACTATTCCATTAGCCTGAGGATGATATGGGGTACTCTTTTGATGATGTATTTGGAAGTCATCCATCAATGATGTAATTGTCTTATTCAAAAAGTGTGTGCCTTGATCAATGAGTAATATACGTGGACATCCAAACCTTGTGAATATATTCTCAAACAAAAACCTCGGAGCAATCTCTGTGGTGCACTCTGTAACTGGGGAAGATTTTTCCCATCTTGTCAAATACTATGTCGCAATGATAATGTAACTTTCCCCTGACCTTATTGCTTATGGATTGATTGGTCCTACCAATTATATGGCCCACTTATCAAATGATTTCAATGTAACCTGTGGACTTAAAGGCATTTCATATCTCCTAGATGACTTTCCCACTCTTTGACATATATCACATGACTGTCAATATTCTTTCATATCTACATGAAGTGTAAGCCACCAAAGTCCTACGCACAAAATATTTTGTGAAATTGCTCTCCTTGCATAATGTCCTCCTGCAATCCCATCATGTGTTGCTTCAAGTATCATTGGTCTCTCATTTTCCAATACGCAACGTCTCAATATTCCATCTACCCCCAACTTGTATAAATTGCCTGCAGTCAACTGATAATCTATTGCTTTTACTACCAGTTGTTTCTTCTATGCTACTTTCATGCCTAATGGATCCATGCCTGTAATTAGAAACTGTACGATGTCCAAGAAGTAATCATCTACCATATCCATTATAAACAGAGGTGCATCTGGTAAATTATCATCTAAATTTCTTGCACATTCCCCTAACAATATGTGCGATAGATGATCGAGCCATGCATTTAGCTTCTTTGGTTTTACTACAACCATAAATTCATATTACTGAAACAGTAATAGACATCTGCATATTCTCCCCCCCAACACTAGCTTATTGACTAAGTATTTTAATGCAGAATGGTATGTGTATTGTTATCCCCTATCCTAGGCATAACTAAGGAGATTATGTCTCAAGGCCCACAGGTCCTAGACATGGAGTACCAAGAGCCATATTGACTTGAGATTGGCCCTAGAGGGCACATATTTTATTCAACACCTCCCATCTATCAGAAGCAACAACATCCATCCCATCGACCTAGTTCTGAAGTAGTAGTGGGTCTTGCTCCATGAGGTAATGAGTCTGAGTATCATGGTATGTGTCACTCTGATTCTCAAAACATTTTAATATGTGCATTGAATTCTCTTTTGCTTCATGATGTGTGCTTGGAAATTATGACTTTTAACTTGTCCATACCTGGGGGGGATGACAGAGTTCCCTAGCAAGTTGTTTCCCTTAGGAATGAGTTTCCACTGGGTGGGTCTATGAAATTTCATTGTCCATTCCTTCCATACTTATCACTTTTCATCATTTTCCCTCTCATATATCCCCTACATTGGTTCGGGCATTGGGTTTTCCAAGCTAGTAAGGGTTGTACCTTGCCTTGTACGAAGAAGGGGCTAAAGGCCCAGAGGGTAAAAGTAGCTAGAAAAATTTAAAATCAAATATTAAACCTTGAGATGCTTTGCCCAGGGATCCACGAGAAAGCAATAAAAGCATTTTCAACAAGAAAAAGGGGGGACCCATAAAATAAAATAAAACTCATGACCTAGTTTGTGGATAGGGGGTCTCATCATGAGCCAACCTATTAGGTCCATGGGCATGTAGTGGTATGACACTACTATTCACCTGGTTACCACACCAGGGTAGTGGCTCTTGGTGGCATAGACAAGAGAAAGGGGCTCTCATCATGATCCAACCTTCTCATTTCCATGAAATGCTTGTGGGTAACGTTGGCATCGCTGGTCACCATGCCAGGATAGTGTCCTCCAACTATTCTCTTAAAAGAAAAAAATTAATGAGACAAAGAGTAAAAAGGAATTGAATGGGATAGGAAACAATTTCATCCATGACAAGGTGTAGCTCACCCTCTACAATGGCACCCACAGATAAGACCTACATTTCCCTATTATCACTGCACCCCTTTCCCAAACATCCCCACACCATCTCATGCATTTACATGACCTATGTTGGTCTTCACCTGGAAACACCCTGCACCTAAAGAGAATTATCTCAATAGGAAATCTTGAGACCCTCTCCAAACGTGGCTTGTTAAATAGCATAACATCTTTGAGCTTTTGTCTGGGAAAGGGGGGGTTTGATGCACATGTTTGGGTAACTTGATTATTATATGTGTTTGACATTGTTATGATCCTTGTGACTTATGATCCCATAGAGGGAGTACTTTTTGTTACTGCAGGACCATGATCGAAGGATAGGTACATATTTGGAGATGATTAGCTCAAATCTCCATAGGGATAAAATCCCACTAGATGGATGTTGAGACCCCAACTAGGGGCAGAGGGATACGAGAGGCTTGTACTAGAGAAAAGAGAGGACATTCCACCAAAGGCACTTTGGCAGGCTGGGACCCAGGAGGGTCTTTCCCTTCCACCATGATGTTGTCCCTTGAAGGCCCCTGACGTCATCATTCTGAGGCTTGACGTCATCCAGTTGGGGTTTTAGGCATGAGGACGGTTTGGTTGACACATGTGGAAGTTTCTAAGGGGTTTTGAGCCCCAATTTTTCACTTTGGAGACCTAGCATTCCAAGAGGGGACCCAACTTAGGAGTGGCACGATGTCACCCTAAAAAGATAAAATTAGGGTTTTTATTGTCAATTGTATGTAAAAAAGGATTTTTGATGTAAACTAGCCATGTTGGCCTTTTTTTTACCTAAAATGTAATTAAAGGTCATTTGTATTGTATAAATAAGGGAAACATCTCTTATATTTTTCATCATCTTTTACTCATACAAGTGTGAGGTCTGAAATTCAACCTCTTTTAAGGCTTATTCGTTGAACTAGGTGGTGTGCAACTCTCGGAGGGAGCTTATTTTGGTGTATTTTTGCATTTTCATGGTGGAAAGTCTTCAACTAGGCCTTGTGGATAGAATATTCTTGATGAAGTAAGTAGAAATCTGAAATACTTCTTTATTTTGAATGGTTATGGTTTATTTACTTGTTCATTTATAAGATTATGAAATTGCTAGTGTGAAACCCTAGGAGAAAAGCACATGTTTTTGTCCTCTTTTTTTTTTTTTTAAATAAAAAAGGTGTAGTACCTGCTATATTATATTATCTCAAAATCATGACAAAATAAACAGTCTCATAGCTACAGTCACCAAAATATGTTGTCGGTAACCGGAAACCAGCATTATTGGGAAACATCTAGCAGTTATACATTTAAAACATTAAGAAAAGAGGCATCTGTCCTGCCCGTAGGAAACTAGGACATATGCCATTGGTCTAGATAAACCTATAACAGTTGTACAAAAAGACTAAAAAACCAGGAAAACAAGGAGCCTAGTCACCCGATGATGTGTCGCTCCCACCAGTTCCCACCGAGATAGAAAAACTCTGCATGCATAGGGGACACTTGCGCTGAGCAGGAACCCCGGAGAGCGCGTCGAGGAGCAGATCAATGTGCTGGCCCATGATGCTAGCCCTGTGTTCCAAGTCCGCAATGTGGCCACGGAGCTCGAACACCAAGGCCGGGTGTTCATCGCTGAAGAAAGGGCCATGTGTTCCGACGTCCGTGCCACTTGGGGGAGCAGTCGCCCGATCCGCCACATCGCCAGTGCCAGTCTCAAGCTCCCCCTGGGCCGTTGCCTGCTCTGCCTTCTCCATCTTCTTTGCTTCAATGTCTTGCAGGTCACCCTCCCACGGGATTTCTTCCACCACACAGCCAGGAGGGTCGTTTTCCATAGTCGGCGTGCTCTTGTCGTCCCGCTTGCTGAACGTCTCTAAGGCTTTTGGCATCACGTCACACAACTAGTCCCCCATTGACGGGTCCTCTTCCACCACACAGCCTAGAAACAAATCTGCTTGCTCGGTATCCTTTTCAATCCTACTGCAACCAACATCTTGCTCAGCAATGGTGTTGAGCATTTCCCTCCTCTCAACCCGAGCCTTCTTCCTGAGGAAGGAAGAGGCCAGAGCCAAGGCTCGTTCAAGCTCCTCCTCCCTGCGTCGCTGCGCTTTGAGCACCTCCCAAGCGGAACCCCTTCGAGGTTTCCCTCGTCTCCTGACCATTATAATTAAGTAGATGCCAATCAAACGCAGAGCCGGGATAGGAGAAAACCAACCCGAGCGCAACTGCGAGTGCAGAGTGCAGACAAGCCAGCCCTGGTTGAACCCACAAAGAAGTAATTCTGTCGTTTCCGCACCAGGAGCTTTCCTCCGCAGCTCGGGCTCAAAATGAAAACCGTGAACAAACTTACGAGTCCTCCGTCCATCCATATCAACAACGAATTCATGAGCAAGTGGAGAGTTAATTGTCGCGCGAGGGAGGAGTACCTCCATTTCCTGCCCTCTGTTGTGGCTTACCATCAACGTTAATTTGAAGAGGAGGGTGGGGGCCAGCAGCTATAAATTCAGCGCTAGTGCGAGTCTGGGTGGCATTCCATTCTGCCGCGTGTCACCCCATCCGGGGGTTTTTGTCCTCTTCTTAATAACACTTCACCTACATAATTTTTCTAGAAGACACCTCCCTTGAAGGATATAATAGAGGCCTACCTTATTAGCACTCTAGTACTATTGCTTCATTAAGATTTCATACTTTTATTTCAATCTTGACCTAAAGAAGAAGGAAAATCACTAGGGCCTAGGGTTACCTACTTCCTAGCAACTTTTCCTTCTAGGGCTTTGGATGATTGAGGCCTTAGGTTATTAACACTTCAACCATCCTCCCTCTTCCTTTATCTCACCTATTATAATTTGTGTTATCCTCTAAGAATTGTCACTGCAATATTGACTCCATTTACCCTAAAAGGCACTAGGTCATGCCTTGCAAGCGATTGATTGATTGAGACAACTCTTAAACCATATACTCTAAGACCTATACTAACTATTTCTAACTTTAAAATAGACTAACCTACTAACTACTTTGTTGTTTTTGAAAAATATTGCTACAACCATCTATAACAACAACAAAATCATCTTAAAAGCAAGTTTTAAAGCTGATTTTACATTGCCTTCATCGCTTCTAACAAATACTAGCATTTTTCCAAGTTTATGTTATCATTTTTTGTCATTATTGAAGCTTTATTGAGGCATAATTGTGAAGTTATTTCTATATATACATTGTTGTTATAAATACTTATGTTGCTTCACATTTTATATCAGCTTATGCTTTTTATCAAAGTCTGTGGTTTTATGAAGCACTAACATCAAATGGTACTTGCAAATAGTATTTTTCTTGTTGTCTTGTTCTTGGCAGGTACACTTAAATATTACTTTCCTTCATCTTATTAAAACCTTTGGGACTTTTTTATTAGAGTGACCCATGAGAGGGGTGGGACTTTCTTGATACTTTTACCTTAGCCTTATCAAACCCCCAAGTCACTAGGGACTTCTCCCCTGGGGTACTACTCCTAAAGAGAAAGAGGTTTCTTTTTTAGGTGACAGTGATAGGACAACTTCCTATTATGCCAATTTATTATTCACTTTCCTTTTTATTTTGGGCAAGTAAAAATTGTGCAATAACATTTTGGCACATTTGTCGGGGAACACTACGTCAATTCTCCTCAAAGACAACACTTTTCGGTAAGCCTTTCCTCAAAATCCTTTATTTTACAAAGCTTTTCTAGCAAATCCTTTGAGGGTGATCCCCTCATCCATTTGATAGTTTCAAGAAAATTATCTGGTGACTCCACAAAGCTCAGGGATGTATACCAACCCTCCCAAGTGCTTTAGACTAAAACCTCCCTGAAACTCTCCTACAGTAAAATCATTATTTGGAGCCAATTTTCCTTTAAACACAATGTCTAGTGCATGAACTCAGACTATTAATCCAAACCAAGATAATATCTAGAAGCAATGGTCATCCAAGATATTCAAACCATTAGACATGACGAGCATACCAGGATACCCTAGGGTGAAAATTCCCCCGAAGTATGAGAAACGGTTGCCTAAATTCACTGGTAATGATGCAATCAATGTCGAGGATCATATGAGTAATTTATGGGCCTTATTTTAGCTTCATCCCATCAGTGATGATGTTGAGGATCTAGCTATGAAATTGTTCTCTACTACCCTCCATGATGGTTCTAGACGCTGGTACAATGGTCTCCCCGATGCTAGTATCAAAATCATGGATAGATTGGAGGAAATATTCCTCAAATGATGGAGTGTCAAGGAAGGCCCCAACATGTTGTTGAGAAGGCTGAATAACCTCACAAGACAAGAGAATGAAACCGTTAGAGAATTTCATGATACATTTGAAAAATTAATGCAAAATATCCCAATGAACCATCATCCTTCTGATAGTTTCCTTCTCTTTATTTACACCAAATCCTTTACAAGACAACTGGGATATCTGCTTAGAGATAAATCCCCTAAAACAATCCAAGAAGCCCAAGAGGTAGCTACAAGGATTGAAGACAACCTATCATCATCTAGAGTCAAGCCTTTCTCTGTCCCAAGAGTCAAAATGGATGTTAAACCTAAGATAGTCCACAATGTCTAACCTACCTCAGATTTTAGTGCTAGCTTGGAAAAGATACAATTGACTGTATATGGCATTGTAAAAACCCAAGAACTAATGATGAATAGTATTTTAAACCTAGAAAGATCTAAGAAACAATATCCTAGGGTTCCTTACAAATGGAAATTTTAGAAAGAGAATCAAGTTTTTAGACCAAAGAATGATCAAGAGGTTCCTAATACCTTATCCCCCACAAACATAGTAGATGAAAACCCTTGGTGCTTATAGTGTAGAGACTCACATTGGGAGCATGAGTGTCCTCTCAACAATGGTGAACATGACCAAGTGAACGTTGTTAATCATACCATTGAAAGTCCTTAATATTTCCTAAATTTCACACTTGAAGAACATCAAGAAGGCATAATGAAGTATCCAGAAGGCTAGGATGGAGGTGATAAATAAACTTGACCAATATTCGAGAGAAAAGTTGAAGAAGCAAGAATTCCAAGTATACACTAGGAAAAAAAGAATAAATCAACCTCTCTTTACTGGGCCTGTAATTTCACAGATAAGACCTCCACCTATGAACATACTTCTTCCTAAACATCCTCCCAAAACTGATAAAGTGGATTTGACTTTGATTTTGAAGGTGCATTGGAAAAAATGCACATGACCATTCCATTAAGGGAAGTCATCAAAGTCCCATCTGTAAAAGAAAGGTTCGATTTTTTTTTCAAAAGTTCAGATGAGCCAATTGACCCTCTTATCATGTTACAATAAAATCACTTTAAGGTTTAGTATGATGGACATATACCTTTCTTCATGACCTTGTTATTAATAACAAATGCCTTAAAATTGTATGCTTGATTCAAGAGCAGGTGCTAAGATGATATCTCTAAAGGTCATGGAAAAATTAGGCCTAAAGGTCACACGACCTTATAGGAATATGTGCGGTTTTGAATCCAGGACCATACTCACTCATGGGGTAGTTGAGAATGTTGAAATATGCCTTGGAAGATACCCCGAGAGAGTGATCCACATGGATATTGTGGTAGTGGATGTCTTGGATGTATGGGGAATGGTATTGTCCAGGAAGTTTGTTGCAATGTTGGGAGGCACCTTAGAGATGGATCTCACTTACATTAATGTGCCTATGAATGATGGAAAAATAAGTCACCTCTCAAATGTGCCAATGACCAAGATCCATGTGCAGGAAATCAATGATGATATTGGAACTAACAAAACACATGAACCAATCAAAGAAATTATTACTCTATTTTCCCCTGATGATTTTCCTTTCACTTCAGAGGAAGACTTTGATCAAATACAATGGATGAAGAAGGAAGAGTATCAAAAACTCCTAGAAAAATGCAAGGATACAGAATTTGGGACCGTCAAGTTATTAAAGAAAGGAGAAGATGACATACTGCTCAGACCATCCCAATAGGAAGTCTTCACAACATAATCCCACCCTCCTCCCTCAAGACAATATACTAGAGTTATACAAGAAAAAACCAAATTTAAGACAAAGGATTACCAAGAGGGAGATACAGTCTGGATGTGGGACACAAATAAGGGAGAACCTACTAATGTCAAAGGGAGTGCACAATTTTGGCTTGGACCTTTCAGAGTCAGAATGAAGTCAGTCAATGATGCCTACTATCTATCCACGTTGGAAGGAAGAAGACGTCCATTACCGGTTAGTGGAAACCTCCTCAAAACCCATCAAGGGGTAAAGACTTGACTTCACAGGTCACATGTCATACTAGAGATGTTGAGTTTCTAATGCGCTCTATGGTGAGAACATGTCCCTGAGTTGGAGCCATATGTTATCCCCTATCCTGGGGATAACTAAGGAGATTATGTCTTGAGGCCCACAGGTCCTAGACATGGAGTATCAAGAGCCATATTGACTTGAACTTGGCCCTGGAGAGCCCATATTTTCTTCATCTCCTCCCATCTATCAACAACAACAACATCCATCCCATCGGCATGGTTCTGAAGTAGCAATGGGTCTTTATCCATGAGGTAATGAGTTCGAGTATCATGGTATCTATCACTCTGATTCTCAAAACATTTGAATATGTGCATTGAATTCTCTTTTGCTTCATGACGTTTTCTTGGAAATTATTCCTTTTAACTTGTCCATACCTGGGGGGATGACAGAGTGCCCTAGAAATTTTTTCCCGTTAGGGATGAGTTGCCACTGGATGGGTCTATGAAAGTTCATTGTCCATTCCTTCCATACTTATCACTTTTCATCATTTTCCCTCTCATCTATCCCCTACATTTGTTTGGGCATTTGGTTTTCCAAGCTAGTAAGGGTTGTACCTTGCCTTATGGGAAGAAGGGGATAAAGTCCCAAAGGGTAAAAGTAGCTGACAAAAGTTAAAATCCAAGATCTAAACTTGAGATGCTTAGCCCAGGAATCTATGAGAAAGCAATAAAAGGATTCTCAACAAGAAAAAAGGGGGACACATAAAATAAAATAAAACTCATGACCTAGTTGGTGGATAGGGGGTCTCATCATGAGCCAACCTATTTGGTCCATAGGAATGTAGTGGTATGAAACTACTATTCATCTGGTCATCATGCCAAGGTAGTGGCTCTTGGTTACATAGCCAAGAGAAAGGTGGTATCATCACGAGCCAACCTTCTGATCTCTGTGAAATGCTTGTGGGTAATGTTGTCACCACTGGTCACCACACCAGGGCAGTGTCCTCCAACTATTATCTTAAAATAAAAAGCAATGAGCCAAAGAGTAAAAGGGAATTGAATGGGATAGGAAACAATTACATCCTTGACAAGGTGCAACTCACCCTCTACAGAGGCACCCACAAGTAAGACCTACATTTCCCTTTTATCACTGCACCCGTTGCCCAAACATCCCCACACCATTTCATGCATTTACATGACCTATATTGGTATTCACCTAGAAACACCCCACATCTGAGGAGAATTATCCCAATAGGACATCCTAAGACCCTCTCTAAACCTGGCTTGTTAAATAGCATAATGTCTTTGAGAATTTTTCTGGGAAAAGGGGGGTTTGATGCACATGTGGGTAACTTGATTTTTATATGTGATTGACATTGCTATGATCCTTGTGAATTATGAGCCCATGGAAGGTGTACTCATTGTTTTTGTAGGACAATGACTGATGGATAGGTACATATGGGGAGATGATTATCTCATACCTCCATAGGTATAAAATCCCACCATATGGATGTTGAGACCCCAACGAGGGGTAAAGGGATATCAAAGGCTTGCACCAAAGAAAAGGGAGGAAATTCCACTAGAGGCACTTTGGCAGGCTTGGACCCAGGGGGGTCTTTCCCTCCCACCATGACGTTGGCCCTTGAAGGCCCCTGATGTCATCATTATGATCCTTGACCTCATCCAATTGGGGTTTTAGGCATGAGGATGGCTTGGTTGGCACGCGTGGAGTTTCTGAGGGGTTTTTAGCCCTAATGTTTCACTTTGGAGATCTAATGTTCCACTAGGGGACCCAATGTCACCCTAGGATGGGCATGACATCACCCTAAAAAGATAAAACTAGGGGTTTCTTGTCAATTTTATGTAAAACTGGATTTTTGATGTAAATTGGTCATGTCGGCCTTTTTTTTTACCTAAAATGTAATTAAAGGTCATTTGTATTGTATAAATAAGGGGAAAATATCTTATATTTTTCATCATATTTCACTCACACAAGTGTGAGGTCTGAAATTCAACCGCTTTTAAGGCTTATTGGCTGAACTAGGTGGTGTGCAACTCTTCGAGGGGGCTTATTTTGATGTATTTTTGCATTTTCATGGTGGAAAGTATTCAACTAGGGTTTTTGGCTAGATTATTATTGATGAAGTAAGTATAAATCTGCAATCCTTCTTTATTTTGAATGGTTATGGTGTATTTACTTGTTCATTTATAATATTATGAAATTGCTAGTGTGAAACCCTAGGAGAAAAGCACATGTTATTTTCCTCTTCTTAATAACTCTTCACCTACTTGATTTTGCTAGAAGACAAGTCCCTTGAAGGATATACTAGATACCTACCTTAGTAGCACTCTAGTACTATTGCTTCATTAAGATTTCATACTTTTATTTCAATCTTGACCTAAAGAAGAAGGAAAGTTGCTAGGGCTTAGGGTTACCTACTTCCTAGCAACGTTTCCTTATAGGGGTTTGGATGATTGAGGCCTTATGTTACTAAAACTTCAACCATCCTCCCTCTTCCTTTAGCTCACCTATTATCATTAGTGTTTTCCTCTAAGAATTTCCGCTGCAATCTTGACTCCATTTACCCTAAAAGGAACTAGTTCATACCTTGCAAGTGATTGATTGATTGAGACAACTCTTAAACCATCTACTCTAAGACCTATACTAACTATTTCTAACTTTAAAATAGACTGACCTACTAACTACTTTTCTTCTATTGCAAAATATTTCTACAACCATCTATAAAAATAGAAAAATCATCTTAAAATCAAGTTCTAAAGCTCATTTTACATTGCCTTCATTGATTTTGACAAATACTAGCAATTTGCCAAGTTTATGTTATCATTTTTGGTCATTATTGAAGATTTATTGAGGCATAATTGTGAAGCTATGTTATATATATATTGTTGTTATAAATACTTCTGTTGATTCATCTTTTATATCAACTTGTGCTTTTTATCAAATTCTATGGTTTTATGAATCACTAACATCATATTGTACTTGCAAATAGTATTTTTCTTGTTGTCTTGTTCTTGGCAGGTACACTTAAATATTACTTTGATTCATATTATTAAAACCTTTGGGATTTTTTTTATCAAAGTGACCTGTGAGAGGAGTGAGACTTTCTTGATACTTTTACCATATCCTTCTCAAACCCCCAGGTTACTGGGGATGCCTCCCCTGGGGTACTACTCCTAAAGAGAAAGAGGTGTCTTGTTTAGGTGACAGTGATAGAACAACCTCATGTTACGCCAATTTATTGTTCACTTGCCTTTGGCTTTTGGGAAAGTACAAATTACGCAATAACATGTACATATTAAAGTGAGACCCCAATAAGTAATTTCTGAATTTATGTAGCACATATACTATTTCCATTCCTTCTCATTCTGTGGTAGTATAATTCTTCTCTTCTATAGAAAACTTCCTACTTGCAAAAGTGATTGGATGATCTATGTACCCTTCCCCTAGTTTTGAAACCACTGCACCTAATTCTATGGATGATGCATCTACGTGTACATGGAACTCTTTGTTCCAATCCAGAAAGATCAAAATTGGTGCGGTTACCAAGTTCTATTTCAAGGTGTCCAACCCCTTCTAACAGTCCTTGTTCCATTGAAACTTCACTTTCTTCTTCGGTAACTTTTCCATCGGTGTTGTGATCTGTGCATATCCTTTGATAAATTTCCTGTAATAACCTATATGACCCAATGCTTCCCTCAATTGTCTAACTGATGTAGGGGGTTCTAACTCCATAATTACTGCGATCTTGGCTTGATCTACTAATAGTCCCTGTTTGCACACTACATGTCGCAACACAATTCCAAATGGTGCGAAAAAAATACACTTCTTCAGGTTCAGTGAACTATGACATTGTTTTCACCTATAAAAGATCAACCTAAGGACTTCTATATGATCCTTTAGTAGACTGAACATAGTCCAATCATCCAAGTACACTTCTAAGAACTTATGGATGAACTCCTTGAATGTTGTAACCACTACTAATTTGGAAAACACTGTCGGGGAATTCTTCAATCCAAATGGCATAAATGTATACTGATAGTTCCCCTACTCAGCTGCAAAAGTGGCCTTGTGCCAATACTCATGCACAATTCTTATCTGATGGTACCCGAAGAATCCATCTGTGAAATAACAAGTCTCTTTTCCTCCTACATTCCTTATTACCTCATATGTGAATGATGTTGGAAATGGATCATGTAAACACACGTCATTCATCTTCTTCAAATCCACATAGATCTTTATTCCTCCTATCTTATTGTCTTGCACCACCATTGGACTAATCCATTTAGATTCCTCTACTTGTTTAATAATTCTTGCGTCCAACATCGTATCTAGTTCATATTTCACCTTCTCTTTGTATTTTTGGTTTAACTTGTAAGGCCTCTGGTGCACTGGCTTAGCGCCTGGTTTCAATGGAATCTTCATCTCACCTAAGTCTCCCACTATCCCCTTCATTTATGAAAATGTCATTGGGAATATGTCTTGGTATTCTCGTAGCAATTTTGCAATAATATCTATTGTCCCATCACTCCAATAATATCCTATCTACACAAACTTGGGATTCTTTGTTGTCCTAATGTTTACCTTCCGATTATTTATCTTGTGTGTGTATGTGGCAGACTCAATATTTGGCCCTTCTATTACTCGTTCTCCTTCTGTTTCAGGTACTTATACATTTCTAGGATCATCCTCATCCTATTTTTCCTTAGCTACATTGTAGCACTCCAATGACTCATGGATATTTATATTGGCTATGTGCGCATTGGACATTGATACTACCTCCATCGTTCATGTTATTGCAAAATTTGTACTTTAATCCAAAGGAAAGAAAATGGAAGGAAAATTGGTGTAACAAGAGTTTATCCTATCACTGTCACCTCAATAGGATGCCTCTTTCTATTTAGGGTTGATGGCCCAGCGGAGACATACCCAGTGACCTAGGGGTTTGAGAAGGCAAAGGTGAAAATGTCTATGAAAATGTCCCCTCTCACAGGTCACACTGATCAGAAAGTCCCAGAGTTTTAACCAATGAAGTAATAAAGAATTAAGATGTACCTGCCCAGACAAATCAACAAAAAAACATATCTTTTGCAAGTACAACTTGCTGTTAGTACTTCATAAAACCATGGATTTTATCAATAAAAGCAATAGTTGATATATGGTGAAGCAAACAGAAATTTATAACAGCAATGTTTACAAGACAATAGCTTCACAATAAATTCCTTTAAATGTCTTCAAAATGACCAAAAATAATTACTCAACAACAACAAAGTACTAACATTTGTCAGAAGCTCATTAGGAAGTGTATTAATCAACTTTCTTAATTTCTTTTAGGTGCTTTTAGTGCTGCAATAGATGGTTGTAACTCACTTTTGTAATAGCATAAAATAGGTTAGTATATTAGACTATTCTAAGGTTAGGAGTAGTTAGTAGATAKCTCAAGGTAAATGTTTTGATAGTGGTTTTTGTCAATCACTCAATTGCAAGGCTTAGATCAGTGTTTTTTTAAGGKTAAATGGAGTCCTTTTAGGCAGCGAMAAATATTGAAGGAACAMATGATAATGAGAGAACTAGACACAAGAGGGTTAATAAATGAAGTGTTAGTATCCMAAGGCTTCATTCACCAAACCCTAGGCGGGGAAATGGMTACTAGGAAGTAGGTAACCCTAGGCCCTAGTATTTTTCCTCCTTATAGGGCTCAAAAATAAAGTAGATACGACYTGGATGAAGAAAAATGGTCTAGGGTGTTGCAATTGCAAGGCCCTTGGCAAAAGCTTCAAGAAAATCAGTTTTCTAGCATAATCTAATAGGTGAAAGATATTAAGGAAAGGACAATAACATGTGCTTAGCCTCCTAAAGTTTTAAGCTAGAAATTTCATAATATTAGTATAAATGCAAGATAAATGTAACTATAACTATTCTATGAAGAAGAATTGCAGAAAATTTACTTACATCCACCAAGAATGATCTAGAAAATACTCTAGTTGAAAACTTCCACCAAGAAAAATGCCAAAATAGTCCAAAATAAGCCTCTTTCAAGAAGTGTGCACCAAATTTCAGCCAAGTAACCCTTAAGGTGCAAATTTCAGAACTCACACTTGTGTTGGTGAAATATGATGAAAAAATACAAGGGAAAATCCCTTATTTATATAGTTATAATGACCTGAATTAGGTCAAAAAGGTCGACATGGCTAGTTACATGCAATATCAAGTTTTTACATTAAATTACAAACTAAAACCCTAAATCAAGGTGATTCCATTCCCTTTTAAGGTGACGTTAGGCCTCTTTAGTGCAACATTGGCATCCAAGAGAAAAACGTTAGGCCTCCCAAGGCCTTTGGATCAAACCACACATGCCACTTGGCACACAACTACCTCCAAAGTGTCCAAAACGTTGGGTGATGTCAAGGGTCATAGAGGTGACTTCATGGGCCTTCCAAGGCCTACATCATAGTTATAAGGGAAATACCACCTTGGGTCTAGGCCTACTAGGATGTCTCTGCTGGAACATCTTCCTCACTCTCTGGTGCAAACCTCTAATCTGTCTATGCCCCTGGCTGGGGACTCAACATCGATCTGGTGGGATTTTATCCCTATGGAGGTCTGGACTAATCATCTCCCCATGTGTACCTATCCATCAGGTCTAGCCCTGCAACAACAACAAGGACGCCTTCCATGGGATCATAAGTCATAGGTATCATAGCAATGCCAATCACATCTAATAATCAATTTATTTAAACATTTACATAAAACCCCCTTTTCCCAGACAAGTTCTCAAATACATTATGCTATTCTACAAGCCAAGTTTGGAGGGGATGTTAGGATGTCCTATTGGGATAATTCTCATTGGACGTGGGATGTTTCCAGGTGAAGACAAATCCAGGCCATGTAAGTGGATGAGGTGGTAAGGGATGTCTGAGTAATGGGTGCAGTGATGACAGGGGAATGTATGGCTTACCTATGGGTGCCTCTGAAGAGGGTGAGATACACCTTGTCATGGATGAAAATGTTTCCAAGCCCATTCAATCCCATTTATATTTTTTATCTTATTTCTTTTTATTTCAAGAGACTAGTTAGGGGACACTACCCTGGCATGGTGACCAATGGTGACAATGTTACCCACAAGCATTTCACAGAGATGAGAAGGTTGGATCGTGATGAGACCCCCTTTCTCTTGGCTATGCCACCAAGAGCCACTACGCTGGTGTGGTGACCAACTAAATGGTAGTATCATACCTCTACATGTCCATGGACCTAATAGGTTGGCTCATGATGAGACCCCCTATCCTCCAACTAGGTATTGATTTGATTATTTTATGGGTCCCTCTATTTCTTGCTGAGAAGCCTTTTATTGCTTTCTTAGGGATCCCTAGGTGAAGAATATGAAGGTTTTGTTCTTTTGGATTTTATATTTTTCCAGCTACGTTTACCCTCTGGGACTTTAGCCCCTTCTTCCCATAAGGTAAAGTACAACCCTTTGATAGCTTGGCAAACCTAATGCTCAAACCAATGTATGGGATAGATGAGAGGGAAAAATATGAAAAGTGGTAAGTATGGTGGGAACATGCGATGACCTTTCATGAACCCACCCAGTGGCAACTCAAACCCTATGGGAACCAACTTACTAGGAAATCATGTCATTCCTCCCAGGTGTGGACAAGTGGAAAGGCATAAGTTCCAAGCACACGTTAGAAGTAAAAATAATTAAATGCAAATATTCAAATGTTTTGAAAATTAGAGTGACACATACCATGATACCCAGACTCATTACCTCATGGAGAAATACCAACTGCTACTAAAGGACCAGGCCGATGGGATGGATGTTGTTGCTGCTGACAAGGTGGAGTTGTTGAAGAAGAAAGATGGGCCCTCCAGGGCTAGGCTCAAGTCAATATGACTCTCGATACTCCATGTCTAGGACTTGTGGGCCTCGATACATAATCTCCTTAGTTCTCCCTAGGATAGGGGATAACATATGGCTCCAACTCGGGGACATGTGCTCATTGTAGAACACATGAGAACCTCAACATATCTTGTTAAGAACCAAATATCAATATAGCATAGAAAAACCTCAGAATAAGTACTCAATGCCTTGAAAAAGAGATAATTTCAGATAATAAGCCTCTTCGAGGGGGAAACCTCCTTTTACCCCATATAAATGTTCAAGTACAAGATGATTCCAAATGAAAATGTCTCCTTGGTATATATAGGAGACTAGGAGGTATAATTAAAACTAATGGAATAAAGCCGACATAAATAAAATAACATTACTAATGTAATATGCCCCAATTAAGGGGTAATGAGCCAATATTAGGGCTTAACATGTCCCTCCCCTTGAGACAAGTGTTGTACACAATGCTTGAGTAACTCTGGATGCTTCTATATAAAAGATTCATCTTCCCAAGTGGAATCTTCAACCGATAGTTTCCTTCATTTAATGAGATACTCTGAAATGGGGATATTCCTCAGCTGGTGAATTCTTGTGTCAGTGATGGCTTCAGGCTTCAATATGATTTTTCCTTCCTCGTCAAGTTCTGGCAATATAGTTTGAACTGGGATCTTATCACCTATAACCTTCTTTAAGCATGAAACATGGAAAACTGGGTGTACTCGTGAATATGCAGGCAACTCTAATTTGTATGCCATAGTACCAATCTTTTGCAACACCTTCTAAGGGCCATAATACTTTGGTGATAATTTATTATCCTTCTTGGCTTACTTGAGGGACATCTGTTTGTATGGTTGTAGTCTTAAAAACACCCAATCCCCTACATCAAAACTTCTTTCACTACGATGTTGATCTGCTTGTTGTTTCATGCAATTCAGTGTCATGGTCAGGTTGTTCTTTAATATTTGGAGAACTTGTTGTTGATGCTTGATGTGATCTTCCACTGCTTGAACCTTAGATTTTTATTTTAGAGAAGAAGTGATGGAAGGAGGGTGGTATCCATAGAGTGCCATAAATGGTATCATTTTTTTTGCAGTATGAAAGGAAGTGTTATACCACCATTCTGCCAAGGGTAACCATTTGAACCATTGTGTTTGTTTATCAGAGACAAAGCAACGAAGGTAGCCTTCCAGAAATTTGTTCACTATTTCGGTTTGTCCATCATATTGAGGATGATAGGATGAGCTATGATCCAATTGAGTACCCAAACAAGAAAATATTTCTGTCCAAAAATGTCCAGTGAAGATGGGATCTCTGTCACTTACAATAATCTTTGGGCTGCCATGTAGCTTTGGAACTGTCTCCATGAATGTGGTGGCAATTGTACTAGCTTTGAAGGGATGAGAGAGTGCACAAAAGTGTGCGTACTTGGTCAGTCTATCAACAATCACCATGATGACACTCTTTCCTTCAGGCTTCGGTAACCCTATGATGAAATCTATGGAAACCTCCTCCCAACGCTGACTTGGGATGGCTAATGGTTGTAAAAGACCTGGGGTCTTAATTGTTTCCACCTTATTTTGTTGGAAAACCAAACATTCTTCCAAAAACCTTTGAACGTTAGTTTTAAGGCCATCCCCAAAAAAT
>JASDQU010189161.1:16865-28842 GCA_032191745.1 Picea mariana | reverse complement strand
GTTTGATGAAACAGTGGATTATGAGATGAGTAAAAACTAGTGTAAAGTGGCACTGCATGATGTGATCAACAAGCTCGACATTGGTTGTCAACTTTGAAATAGTGAATTACCTTTTACCCTTCAAGAATATTTTACCCACTTTGTGTTGGCCTATCATATGTTGATACTTGTGATATTGTTATTGGATTGACAAGTTGGTTGGATGGACCTACACTAGATCTAATCCAATTTTCTTCATGTGGACATAACGTTTCTCCAGGAGTAACTTGGAGGATCTCCACACAAAGAATTAAATTCATGGAGAAAATCATTAACCTTTGCACACCATGGAGAAAAATCATTAAGCTTTGCACACCATGGAGAAAAATCACTAACTTTGCACACCATGGAGAAAAATTAATTAAAATGCTAAGTAATGGTAAGTGGCTGTAAAGAATAATTAATTTAATGAATGATTTAATTGTAATAAATGATTAATACTTGAAGTGAGTTGGAAAATCTCACGTATTATTCATTTAATTGTAAAAACAAGAAATTAGTTGTGAGAATCCAACTCACAAATTAGTTTCCTAATTTTAAGGGGAAAAAAAGGAATACTTGGAGTGAGTGGAAATCTCAAGTATTATTTGTAAAAATGGGAAATTAGTTTTATGTGAGAATCAAACTCACAAATTAGTATCCTAATTTTAAGAGGAAATTAGTTTCCTAGTATTAAGGAGGAAGTTAAGGGTCTCATGAGTTGGTTTGGACTCTTCCTCACTTTATTACAAATGGATTCCTAGTCTCAAGGAGGAAGTTAAGGGTCTTTCTCATTTTTGTCTTTGGGTAAGTACTAGATCCTAAATTCGTGGATCTTGTCTTTTTGGATTATGGATCTAGGAAAAATTATTTAAACTCATTTATTGGGAGAAATTGAAAAAGGACACTTTTGGAGGCCCTTTGAGGTTCTTTTGGAGAGCTCTTTGAGGAGAGAATCAAGCAATCATGCTTGTAATTTGTAAGCCCCTTAATTGGGAGAGTTAAGCTCGTTATTGGGAGAGTATGTGAGCCCCTACATTGGGAGAATTATGCCCCACATTGGGAGAGCCTTGTTGCCCCTTCATTTGGAAGAAGTTTTAGCCCTTTTTTGTAAAGTAGAACCAACCCCACATTGGGAGAAGAAATGAAAAGCGATTCTTATTCCAAGAAGATCCAAAGACATATCCATAAGGTCCTAGTGAAATATGTTAACAACTCGAAGATCTCTTCCTCTTATGTGATTGTCTCATGTTTCTAATGCATATCTTTATTTCCACAATTATGATTATTAAATGCATATTGTAATGGATTATGAGACTAACAACTCATGCACCAAGTTTATATTCAATTTGGATATAATCCTTTCGTAAGCACATCTGTTCACCTTTAATGTAATCAAGTTCAATTAAAATAATCTTATAACTAATCCTTTCATTAAGTGAACCTAGAACTAGATCAAGTTTGGTATCAAGGTCACACCAGATTCATATCACAACCTCATGCAATTATAGGGTAAATTTGAAGCTAGGGATTCCTCCATTTTCATCAGTTTGATCTCCTTCCTTCCTAGTTTGTAACTTAGAGAAACTAAAATAACTACAAATCAAGATAAAAATATTCAACTTCAAACATTTTTCTTTGCAAATTATTATATGTAGTTGTTTCCTCGGAGCTATTGAGCCTTGCCTTTTCAAATAAACTTGTATCAATGCTTATGGGAATCTTTGAATTTGTAATCCAAGTTATTTTGGTCACATATATTATAGGGCTTGCCCATGTTGTGAATAACATATATTTTTCATAATCAAACCCTTTTGGATATAGTACAATATAGCGTGTCATGTTGGCCAATCAATCATTTACATCGATTTTTTTGTGTCGAATTGTTATACTCATCTATCCTTACACGGTTTCCAAAATTCTCAAGTTGAAGGTAATTTCCAAACCTACATTGTTTTCAATGAATAAATCATGCTTTTGAGGTCAATTTTTAACAAAATGTAGTTGGAATATATGGAAATCATTAAGGTGATGATGGTGTGGTTTGTGAGGATTTGGTTCATCTCTTTAATAGTTAGGTTAGTAAGACTATCTACATTATTAATTATCAAATTGGTTTTCATTATGGATCAATGCAAAGACCAATTTAAATAATACAAATATATATTTGTTTTTTCAACCTATGATCATCATTTCTCTTTATTAGAATTTAAAAAATGAACGTATTGTTTCTACATAACGTGCTCAACCCTTGTTTTCCAATGCTCATAACATGGTGACAAAAGTGGATTGGAGTCCCTTTTATAAGGATATTATAACTTAATCTATTCTATGATTTACTCTTCACATTTAGAATGTAAAGTTACCAAAAACATCCCTTCTACATCTCATGGATTCTCTTGTTCTTATCCTTATAAAATATTATCTATAAAATTCTACCAATGCTAATGGGGAGTTCATTATTTAGGCATACAATGTCACTGAAGAGATTTTTGAGGCCAATACTAATATGATTTTGTTATATGCTTTATGATCACCTCAACAATTTAATTTGTTGTATAAATCCCTTAAATCTAAACTACATGAAGCTATATTGTAGATCAAATTTTGATCTACTCCATCCATATCTCTTACACGAATATGACATGGACATACATGCTCAATATAACATCACGCTTCTTAAAATTATGAAGACACTAGCCCTTGGCATAACCAATCCTTGTTTTACTTTACCAATGATAGGCTCACAATATATATAAACTATTTGGGCCATTAGTGACCTCCTTATTACCTTTCATTACTATGTTGTTACAAGTAGTCAAGGAAAACATGCCAAAGGATTTAGGTATGTTGCTTGGAAGGGAGTCCTCATTGTATATTAAAAATGGATACTATAGCATGGATAATACCCATTTTCTCTTCCCATATAAGAGTACTTATAACCTTTGAGGTATGAAACACGTGTTATCCATTGCAGATAATATTACCAAAATTTAGGCTGTATGTATTCTTAATACACTAGATTTGAATATCCAATCCTTGTTTTACATTACCAATGATAGACTCACAATATATATAAACTATTTGGGCCATTAGTGACCTCCTTATTACCTTTCATTACTATGTTGTTACAAGTAGTCAAGGAAAACATGCCAAAGGATTTAGGTATGTTTCTTGGAAGGGAGTCCTCATTGTATATTAAAAATGGATATTATAGCATGGATAATACCCATTTTCTCTTCCCATATAAGAGTACTTCTAAACTTTGGGGTATGAAACACATGTTATCCATTGCAGATAATATTACCAAAATTTAGGCTTTAGGTATTCTCAATACACTAGATTTGAATGTGTGTGTGTGTGTGTGTGTGTGTGTGTGTGTGTGTGCGCGCGCATATCCACTATTTCATTTATGTGTGGAATATTCAATGTTAAATTGATGAGTAGAAACATCAGTTTGGCATCAAAGGTATAACACGAGCGTCGATTATACATCGAATGAACATGGTTTATTTTTGTTTTTTTATATGGGATTCCACACTTCATCGACATTGTTAATGTTTATTTGGTGTCGATGTCAGTTCAATTAATTGATGTTTAATGGGTGTATAATGAAATTTTTTCGATGTGAGTACACTGGTTTTTTCAACATCACTACCTTGATGTTTAAGCGATGTTCAAGAGATTCATATTCAATGTTTTTTACATTGATCTCATGTTGTATTTTGACTCCTATTGTAGTACTGATTATCACAACCCAAGTTTCCCCAAGTCAACTACATGGAAGCATTCAATATACCCCATGCTATCTAGTGATCAACGCCCTCTCCCTGGGTGATAAATGCTCCTCCTCTAGTATAGGGAATTCTCCACACAAGCAACTTCCTCCAAGTGGCCAACATGTAGGATGCCACAAATATTTTTAAATATCTCTAATGCCCTAATAAAGACTATCATGTGACCACCTGACTAAGGTCAAGAAATTATTAACTAATTCATCTCTAATGTGAAAATCCATCATTGACCATCCAAGGTCTAATCCTACACAATGCACCCTAAATATCATTAAGCACCCCCAAACATGGTGTAAACACTTTTGTAGTAACCCCAAAAACTAACACCCCTAATAGTGGGAAATAAAAAAGGTTTTTTACTTATTATTAATATTTTTCTCCAACAATTGCGGATTTTCCTAGCTAGACAATGAAATTTGTTGGCCAATTGATTTTCATTGATGTCAACCCTTGGAGAGTGATCTAGGAGATTGATGTCAACCATTGGAGAAGTCTAGAAGCCCCATATATGTGGACGAGATTGTTGGACAATTGGTTATGGTACCTGAAGTAGATTGAGTAATATTGACATGAAGGACAATGTGAATGCATGCAATACCCTCATAATTGGATATTACTCGTTGTGCCATTTCTGGTGATATGTGGAACTCCACGTGGTTCCTCACGATTAGTGAGGTATGGCCTTGCAAAGTTGGAATCCCCGAAGAGTGGAAAATAATCCCCTAGTTTGTTATAGGTCTTGGTCAAAGGAGTAAAGACTTATAAGTTGGATCTTGTACTTGAGGGTTGTAATCCTCACATCTCAGTTGGTCCTGAGATCTGCAAGTTGGGCCTTGTATTTGAGAGTTGGTACTCTCTTGAAGTTGGTTCTCTTTTCAGTTGGTGCTGATAAACCTTGGGGATGTCTTCATGTAACAACATAATACAAAAGCTTATACATATATCTGGTGTTCTTGTGTTCATTATGGTGATGGTTCATAGTTCTTTATTATTAATGAATGTTGTTGATATATGCAAGTAGCTAATTGTGAATGAATAACAATGTTTGAAGTGGTTTCTAACTAAAGGAAGAAAGAATTGTAAAAAGAGACACACAATGATTCAACCCCCCCTCTCAGTGTGTTCGGTGTGTCCAACAATTGGTATAAGAGAAGGCATTCACTACAAGAATTACAAGCTTGAAGGAGATCCATGGACACACAAATAGATGGAAATGTAGTGCCCTCTACAGATGGAGTTCCCTTCTTTGATGAGACAGATAACACAGAATGGAGAATAAAAATGAAAGGGTATTTGAAGTCAAAAGGAGAAGGTGTTTGGGACACAGTTTTTGCTGGATCAGTTCCTTCGAAGAAACAATCCAAATTTGTAGCCCAAAAGGAAGCAAACAAGAAAAATGTAGTGGCATTTAAGACCATCTTCAATGGACTCTCAGGTTCTGTTAAAGAAAGAATAGGAAAATGTGACTCTGCCAAGGACCTATGAATGAAGCTAGAGAAGGTATATCAAGGAAAAGGACAAGATACATAAGACAATTCCATGAAGGATGTGAACAAAAAATCAGTCATCAATGAAGGTAAAGAACCTCCAAAATTTTCTGATTGCAATGATTTTAAGTGTAATAATGTTGAATGTTCTCCTACAAATAAATAAGAAGATCTAGTTGCAATAGAAAAAATCTGTGTAGAATCAACTAACAATTATCTTATAGATGAAGAGGAAGATTTTTTGAAGCTTAAAGATAAAGTTATAGATGGTTTAGAAGAAGTTAGCAAGGAAACATAATATGATTCATTTGATTTTGAGGACCTTGAAAGAATCACTAAGGAAGCTCTAGAAAAGTACCAAAGGCATACCATGACACTAAAACATATGCTCAAGAAACAAGAAGAAGAGATTAAGAGACCGAAGACTGATATAATTAGTCAAGTAGAAGAAAAGAAGAAGGTAGATGATTATCTTAGAAAAATCCTTGAAGATATTAAAGAAACAAGAGAAATCAATGTCAATCTGAGGACCCAACTTGAAGAAGACAAAAGGATAGAGGAAATTTTGAAGAATCAAACAAATGAAAAGGAAGAATCATATCATAAGATGTAAGCAGAAGTTGTTGATATCCATAAGGAAAACTGAGAAGTCAAATGCTCATGTCAAGTTCATGAACAACTCGATAATCTTGAATGACATCTTGGATAGTCAAAGATCGCCAAATGATAAATCAAGTCTTGGATACAACAAAGAAGCTGCATAGTCTGAAGTTGGAATATCTAAGAAGCATGATGTAGGTACCTCATTTTCAAAGGGTGAAATACAAGCTACATGTTAATAACCTGCACAAAGCAAGGAACTATTCAAAAGATCAGAACAAGGAAGACACCAAGAAGCCACTCTTACACCTCAAAGAAAATTCAAAAGAGAGATACCTTCAAGGTTTCCACAAAATCATAGGTATGGAAATGTTTTCAATGGTCATTATTTATCATGTAATGAATATGGTCACAAAGATTTGGATTGCAGACATTATGCAAGGAAAGATGTTGGATATGTAAAATTGTCGCACACATTGTTGCACATTGTCACACCATGAGATGTTATAGCTACAGTGGGTTTGGCCACAAATCCTAGGATTGTTGGAATTCAAGAAGGCAGTCAATGAGAAATGCTTCATATAATATGACAAGAAGAGCATGGAAGAAAGACAATGTTGAAAGGATGGAATCTCAAAGAACAAGTATTGAGAAACTAGGACACTCTCAAAAGTGGATGAAGAAGACTAAACATCTAGACATGAATGAAGTTGGTGATGTTGATCATAGCATAGAGAATGGCTTCCATGATGCAAACTTAATATAAAGTATTTTCTAAGGCATACAAGTATTCTTGTGGGAAAAATCAGGTACATATGTGAGATTTCTGTTGTATAGTCACATACATATGCACGTTTTCTGAGGTGAGTTCGCGTACCTGGGGTAAAGCTTTGAAAACAGGGTGTATGGATGAGTTGAAACATGGTTTGATGGTACAAAACAATTTATACAAGGTCTGAGATGGTATGTCATTTATGCATTTGTTTGAGGATTGTATCTTGGATGGTATGGCATGTGCTTAAGGCATGTATTAGAGGCCCTTGATGGTGCATAGTTGAGGTGACATTGCTACATGCTTGAGACACATTCTTGGTACTTGGTATATGGTTTTTATGGTCCATTATTAGAGGCACATATTTGTGATATTGGCATATACTTGAGGCTTATGATATGGTACATGATTGGTACTTGGTATGGTGTTGATGTACATGGTTTATGATTGAGGCATATGGTACAGGTTATGGTGCATGGTTGATGCACAGGTTGGCACATGTTTTGGTGCATGGTTGATGCATGGTTTGGTACAGGTGTTGATGTACATGGTTGATAGTATAGGTTGAGGTACAAGTTGATGCATGACACATGTTGGTACTTGGTTGAGACACATATCTTTTGATGGTATGTGGTGATGTTGATACATGCTTGGTAGAGGCATGTGTTGGTGATGTTGAGCATATGGTTTGATCTTGTTGATCTAGGCATGAGTTGCATGAGGATGAGAGTGGATATGATTTCGTGGATGTGACAATGATTGGTTGGAAATTTTTTCGTGACACTAGTCGATTAGAGACAAAAACAATTACATATGAAGATAACAGATTGATGGATCGTTGTATGATGCATGGAGATGTCCAAGGATCGATAAAGGAATAACAAAGCATAATATTGTTGAGCAGTTGATCAATGTTCTTGTAGAGAAGAAACATCTGCAACAGAAGCAAATTACAATTGATCCAAGTGGATGTCAGTGGCCACCCACCTATTCCACTGGCTCGACAAACATTTTTCCATCTTGGCAGTTTTTTGGCAATTTTTCGGGTTCCAAACTTCCAGGGCCGTTTTGAGGCCCTAAACGACGTTTTTTGGGGATTTGGGGCATAGGTGATTGTCGAAGGAACTTACTTGGGCCAGACGAATATAGTTCTTCTCAGTTAGAAATTTCCAATGGTGTATCGAGTGCCCTAAATGAAGATCATATGCAAAAGTTACACCCCTGGGAAGTTGACGTATCAACTACCCCCATCGGGGCCCACAAACCTTTTGGATTTTCATCTTCCAGGGTTAGGGTTTTGGATTTTACTTATGTTAAAAAGGACTTTGGAGCCTCATTGTAACAATAATATTCTTGTGAATGAGAGTATCCATCACATCTCTTCTCAGAGATAAGCTTCCACCATTCTAGCGAGTCTTTCACTCTGTATTTTTACAGTCTTTGTACATTTTCGCTCATTAATAGAAAATTGTTTATTATTGTATCTTTGTGTTTATGGTTGCATCTCTAATACCACTGATCCAGATTATTTTCGGCAAGAAATGAGAGTGGAGATATAATAAAGAAATGTAAAGAGATATTTTGGATATCCAGTTCTGACTATTGTCCCACCTAAACTATGCCGCAAGGTAGTATCTCATACTACAAAATTCAGCTTCTTCACAATCTGTTCAAAAGGTGCACAGAAGAACACTGCAACCACTGCAACCTCGGTACAAGCACCTTCTATCCAATAGAAGTAGATCGAAAATATTGCAGAAAAGCACAAAAATTCCCTCTGCACACAACCATCTCAGGTAGCCCGACTGGTTGAACAGATTCAACCCCACTAGCAATCGATTCATGACAACCTTCCACAAACGGAGCATCGCGATCTCTCTAGCAAGGAAAGCAAGTCACCAAGATTCTGATTCAACAAATGCTTCTTTCTCTCC
The DNA here is from genome assembly GCA_032191745.1 of Picea mariana. Classification (NCBI taxonomy): domain Eukaryota; kingdom Viridiplantae; phylum Streptophyta; class Pinopsida; order Pinales; family Pinaceae; genus Picea; species Picea mariana. Next base: position 20,237 of record JASDQU010189161.1, on the reverse strand, counting down.
CCTGTGAACTCAACGCAATGGAGACCATTTATTCCTAAGGAGGGAGGATTGATCCAGGTGGATATTAGTGGACACCCACCTATTCCATGGGATAGAAAAATAGTTTTCCATCTTGATAGTTTTTCGACCGTTTTTCGGGTTCCAAACTTTCGAGACTGTTTTGAGGCCCTAAACGACATTTTTTGGGGATTTGAGGCCCAAGTGGCTACTTTAGAAACTTATTTGCACCACTAAAAAATCGTTCTTCTCAGTTAGACCTTTCCAATGGTGTATCGAGTTCCCAAAACGAAGATCGTATGCAAAAGTTACGCCCCCGAGAAGTTGACGTATCAACTACCCCCATCGGAGCCTGCAAACCTTTTGGCTTTTCATCTTTCGGGGTTAGGGTTTTGAATTTTACTTATGTTAAAAAATCCTTTGGAGCCTCATTGTAACAATCATCTTCTTGCGAATGAGAGTAGTCACCACATCTCTTCTCAGAGATAAGCTGTCACTATTCTAACAAGTCTTTCACTCTGTATTGTTACAGTGTTTGTACATTTTCGCTCATTAATAGAAAATTGTGTATTACTATATCTCTGTTTTTATGGTTGCATCTTTGATACATTTATGTCATATTATTGGATATCTGAGATATCTATTTACATTTCTTTATTATATCTCCACTCTCATTTTGTGCCGAAAATAATCCGGATCAACAGTGGTAGCATATTGTTCACAGTGATTACACGACATCTTGTAGAGAAGACATGGGGAGACATACCCACGGGGGTGTTGATGATTAAAATTGTAACAATGAATTACACTCACAAAGTATTGCTAAAAGCGCTATTATTTAACTATGCTAATAAAATAATACTAGTAGGTGGTATCCCCTTGTAGACTAGAGGCGCAAGGATAGACATATTACACATGTTTTGTTGTTGTTGTGATGTTGCCTACACAATCCTAAATTTTTGATGATGTTGTCTTAATTTCATATTGGCATGATAATAAGTGGATAATGCATTATTGTGGAACAATTTTGGTAATCACTTGCGACATTGAACATGTTCTATCGGTATGATGATGATGTTGTTACAGCTGCTAGGTTATAACTTGTTACTAATTCTTATGTTGATTACTTAGCCACATATATGAAAGAGATAATTTAATGGTAGCATGGTCAAAGAAAATAAAAACTATGAAAATGTTCTAAAGTATGGCAAAAGGAAAGGAACTATGTAAAGTGATTACATGCAAGTTTCATTAGATTTGAATGGAGGTGCATATAGCATTGTTAATATCTATTATTGCTTGGAGTTATGGCAAGGGTTAACGTGTAAACTATATTGGGTGGCACACTATGCAATGGATATCATCTTAGATCTCATGATGGTTTGGCATTGAATACACATTGGTTATATGGTTTGATTATTGGTAAATGTAATGCTTACTGGGTTGTCTCTTACATCGAATTGAATGGGGCCAGGTGATGGAAGCGACGTGCATTTACTGCATGTCACTCCCTACTTTCCCTATTGCCCGTCACCCTAGCATTGCTCCATTGTTGCAATTTCTCTTTGTTGGTTGTGAATCTCTACATTTTCAGGCTCTTGGAAGAGGGAAGGCTCAACTAACTCATCATTTAAGAATTTTTCCCACAGGTATCATTCTTTTCATCCATGATGTATTCTCTATTGTATGAACCAAATTATGGCTCAGTGATGCTTGGATTCTGTTTTTTCTTGATATTTTCAACCGTGTGTAGATGTGTGTTATGGCTCTCTGTGATGACTGTAAATTGTTGGCAATTATAATTAGAGCAATGGGCATTATTAAGTTGCGCGTGGGTGGTTGCTTGATCACTATGGATTTTATGATGAGTCTCTGAGGAATAATAGTAACAGTGGTGCAATATGGATATGGGTTGATGATTGAGGGTTTTAGTTCTGTGTATCACTGTTAGTTAACTCATTTCATCTTAGTCATTGTGGTAACCCTCACCGAGTCACGGAGAAATTACCAACGGTCATTGTGTTCTTTTCTTCAAAACCCAAGTGGTGGTTGATGCCCGCTCTTACTGTATTTTTAATGAATACCATATGTGGACGGTTATGTTATCGCACAGTTTGTAGGAATGGTTTAGGTAGCTTGAGTCAAGGCTTCAAACTGGTGTAACATGAGCTTCCCCACCCACTGTCACCTCGATGGGGAGCTCTTTCTATTTAGGGTGGCTAATCCCAAGGGAGACGTCCCTAGTAATCTGGGGTTCTGAAGGAGAAAGGTCAAGGTTTAAAGCAAAGGTTAAGGATAAGTTTCCCTTCACAGATTACTGCCAATAGATAGTCAAAAGAAGAAGAGTCCCACTGGAAGGCACCTGTTTGCGAGACAAGACAAAAATAACTAGAACGTGCTACAGTGGTTAGTGCTTCACAATTTAATGACTATCCTTAACATATATGAGCATTAATAGATGTAATTATTGACGAAGTCAATGATTGCAATAAAAGCTTATGTTAATGTCACTTCTTCAATAAATATAAGAGATACGTAGGCATTCAATGTGTAAAATAAATTCTTTGTATTATCACAATGCTATAAACATAAATCTGCTCATATATAAATATGTTTGCTGTGTCACAATTGTAGATTGGGGGTGACGTCAACCCTAATTTATGCTGTTTTTGGAAGGCAAAAAGTGAACGTTTTGCACATTAAACCAAAGAAAATATTTTATACTTCAATGCCTTAACCAAATCAAAAAGTTTTGCACTTAATTAATGGCTGAAAGAGGCTTGACGTCATCAATATTTGCTACTGCTACAGAAGTGACGTCAGCCCTAAATCAAGTCAATTTGAGAGACAAAGAGAAGGACGTTGTGTCAAACAAGCTTATGGATGTGATCAATAACTCAAAGTCTATCAAATCAGGTGACAAAAGTCAAAACGTTTTAGGTCAAGCAAGGGTTTTAGACATGTATGACGTCACCTATAATGTTGCTGTTTTAGGGTTAGGGTTAGCTAGCCAAAGAGGTGGACGTTTTTGACAAATCAACCAATGAAAAAGCATGAAACCTCTATGGCTACAAAGAGATGAGTCAGCCACAACTTTTAGCCCAAACAAAATTCTAAATTAGGCAAGACGTCATCACTATTAGGGTTAGTTCTAGACGCTAGGTTAGTTAGGGTTTCAAATAAAAAGGAGTTTGAAAGAGTTGTTTGAACATCAAAGACTCAACGTTGTAGCTTAAGACCAGTGCCTTGGGTATTATGGAGTCAAGGAGTAAGGCTAATGGCTTGGGAGAATCTAAATCTAAGGACGAGAGAGTTAGGCTTGATGGTGTTGCTATGGCAAGGCCACCAAGTCAAAACCCTAAGGGGAGGAGGCTC